>JASDQU010680820.1:6680-22635 GCA_032191745.1 Picea mariana | reverse complement strand
AAGTGATGTAGATAATTGAAATTCGAGTAATGTGTATGATATGGATAGTTCATATGATTGTGAATTGAATTTATCTACTAACTTTGAACCAAATTCCTTTGATGAAGTTGCTTCTCATGATGAGTGGAAAGAAGCCATGCAGAAGGAGTATGATGCTCTTATCAAGAAAGGCACATGGAAGTTGGTTGACCCTCCATTTGGAACCAAACCAATCGACTGCAAGTGGCTCTTCAAGAACAAGTACAAATAATATGGCTCACTTGACAAGCACAAAGTGAGGCTCATGGAAAAATTATTTGCACAAAAAAGTATTGATCATGAGGAAACTTTTGCACCCACAACGAAATGGGACACCATTCATACTTTACTTTCCTTGGTAGCACAAAATGGATGGAAAGTTTATCAAATAGATCTGAAGACTACTTTCTTGAATGGAAACATGAAAGAAAATGTCGTCATGTCTCAACCAAAAGGTTTTTTTGTGAAGGGATAAGAACAAAAAGTATGTAAACTCATCAAATCCTTATATGGCCTAAAACAAGCACTGTGAGCTTGGTATGAAAAGATAATTGAGCATATTCTAAAATTGAATTTCAAGCACTTTAATCTTGATGATGCAACTCTATTTGACAAGAAAGTTGGAAAAAATGTTGTATATCTTGTAGTGTATGTAGATGGTGTGTTGGTAAGAAGGAACATTGAAAGCTATATTGCATCCATAAAGAAATAATCGAAGAAATGATTTGAGATGACATATTTGGGACATTATCATTACTACTTGGGCATTGGAGTGACTTAAAATACAAAGTACATATCCATATCCTAGAAGACTTACATTAGTGAATTGTTGAACACGTTTGGCATGGTTGAGTGTAATCCTCTCTCTACTCCATTGGAACATAATTTGAAGCTCACATCAAAAGAAGGGAATGGATTTGAGGATGCAACCAAGTACATATAGCTTGTGGGAAGTCTTATCTACCTTACCACCACCATACCATATATTTCATCTATTGTTGGGATTCTTTCTAGGTTCATGAAAAAACCTTGTGAAGGATATTGGTCTGCTGCAAAAAGAGTTCTAAAATCCTTGAAGGGAACCCAATATTTTGGAATCAAGTATTCTAAGGTGGATGAATTCAACCAGATTGGATATTTTGATTCATACTTTGATGGGGATAAATAAAACAGAGTATCAACTTCAGGCTATCTCATGAGTATTGGATCACCAACTATCTCCTGGAGATCACACAAACAATTAGTTCCAAAATATTCTATAATAGAGGCAGAATATGTGCCAACTGTAGAAGCAACAAAGGAGAATGTATGGATTAGGAAAATACTTAAATATTTGCAAGAGAAATAGTTGAATTCTACTCCTCTTCTATTTGACAATACTTATGCAATCAAGTTGGCCAACAATCTCAGATTCCATGATCGAACCAAGCACATCAACACAAAGTACCATCTGATTCGATATCATGTAGATTCCAAAAATATTCACTTGAGACATTGTTACATAATTGAGAAAATTGTGGACATCTTCTCCAAAGCGCTTGGAAGAGAAAAAATTGAAATTTTCATAATGATTCTTGGACTCACAAACACCCCTTAGGATTAAGGAGTGGAATGTTAGATACTTAATCCTTAGGGATTGAGGTACTTTGTAAATTATTGTAAATATTATTTAGGAGAAATATGAAGAGTCATAGGTGAATGGGAAGAGTCACTCATACCTCTTAGAAGATGAAACCAAAAGCCACCTCACTTTGTATTTATAAATGTCTCATGTTAATGCAAATCATGAAGTGTGGAGTTATTTTCTTTTTCCCATACCTAGCCTCACAATGATAATAATAATAAAAAAAATAAGTACAAGGGTAGAAAAGGAAATATATTGAAAATGAAAAGTTTTACTTTAATAATTTTATATTATCATTCTAGGTTGGATGGTGTTACTATGTGTCAAGAAAGTAGTTTTTTCTCCCAAACAACATTGTAGCTTGTAGCTAATTGAGCATGTATGGACTTGGCTGAGTTGGGTCGGTTTGGCATTGAACAAGTCTCTTGAGCCTATTTGGAGGTCGATTTAGTAACATTAGATGATCTGTAAACTACCATGGATATTCAAATGGAATATTTCATCACAATAGATCTTACGATATTATAAAATATTTTATTATGTAGTTTATTACCTTAGATATCATACTTAATATTACTAGTGTAACACTCAAAAGTATGGAAATAATTGAAACCAAAAAGAAATAAACAATCAAATGAACACACCATCCACACAAATGAACACAAGATGTGACCTGGGAAACCCTATATGGGAGAAAACCTAGCTAAAAGGTGGGGCCTATGCTCTATTCTCTTTTTTTAATTATGAAATACAAGTACAAAGAAAGGGGCAATCACTATGGAGTTGCTATGGACATTTTAGCCTGAGTGGCTACTATAGAATATTCTACCTCCTCTATTATGCTTCAATTTTCCACTCCTAAATTCTCTTCTCAATTATGGAACAATAACAATACCAAAAGAACGAAACCCCTACTCTTCCTAGTATACAAGTATTTAACATAGTCTAATAGCACTCTAAGGTTAGGGTTATATTTTTTGCCTGTCTCAACCCTCAATTAATGTTAAGGATTTTGAGCCTCTAGAATATTCTTGAGAGTCCACATGTGACTAGCCCTACATGTTTGGGTAATGTGGGCTAACATAGAATTCACTTAGTACCATGGTGGTCAATGAGGTAGGTCAACTTGCAAGAGGCATAACTTCGACATATGAACTTCGATTTAGGTTATTTTCACATTGTTGGAAAGATTTTGGTGTGTAGAAATATGTTGAGGGGCTAGAGATAATTTTGCAAAGTTTTTACCTCAAAAGTGTCATTTGATGCCTCACACCATCTTTGGAAGTTTCAAGACTCCAAATCACCAAAATAGGACCTACCCCTAAAAAATGGGGCCTACAAGCCAATTATTCCAAATTTTCCACCCAAAAAATACCAAGATAGATGAAAAATTATACAATGATCCATTTTGGATCATTAGAGGTCAAAATAGTCAACCCAACTGAGTTCAAGTCTCAGTTGACTGATTTTTAAAACCACGATGTAACCACATGAAAGATGAATACGTAGTTAAAAAAAGACCATCTAAAACTATTGTATAGATAATAAATAACCATTGTTGATCAATTCCAGTCCGACATACACCACTTTAAGGACGACGAGGAATATGTGGAGGTCCAAATGATGCATAAAGATACATTATCTATGGTAGAGTCAACTTTATTTGAAGATATCACAAATAATGTCATGCAAGCATCAATGCCATTTGTGTTGGGTGATTGACATTGATATAAACATCCTATATTTTTTTCCAAGCAAGAAAATTTCTCATTATATTAGCAAAATATAATAGGATTACATCTCTTATGATAAAATTTCGGCTATCAGTTCAAAACCTAAGACAGCTAGAAAGATTTATAAATACTTTACTGTCTTTACGAACATTCAACATTGAGCTACTGCTACAGAACCCATATTTTCATACTTCTCATCTACTTCAGAAAATAAACATGTCTACTCAAGAAGAAAAGCTCCAACAAAGATTGGAAAACTTTGAAGCTCCCAGTAGGACCTTTGTTGTTTACTTCCCACTGTGTGTAGAGAATTGAACCCCGATGGATATGATCCTTGAGAGCCTTCTTCGAAATTTTTTTTGCCTCCTTATTGAACTCTCTGTAGGCATGGTGAAAAGAAATCATTTCAAATTGAGTGCTCAACTTTTTAATTTGATCCTTCCATCCTTCCAGTGCCAATCTCCGGAGTCTCCCAATTCCATTACACCAATCAATAATGATATTTGAGTCCCCAATTATTTGCAAATCTGTAATGTGTAATCTTATGGTGAGGAAAAAGGTAACCTAGACTCCCAAAAGATCAACTCTATTGTTTGTCCTAGGGCCAGTGTTGAAGGTCCATTTATAAGAAGTACTTTCATTTATCTTGATAATGCCTCCCGCTTCACTTTGAGATCCATATGTTGAAGCTGCGCCATCGAACCACCCCACCATATGCTGAAGTCGAGGTAGACTTTTGATCCTGCATAATTTTGGTCCTCTACGAGACGAAACATGGACATTGAAAGATCCTAAGGACTTGACAACCACAACAAAAGAAGAAATAGACTCATTATTGAATAAAGCCGTGTTACGCTCCGTCCATAAAAACCAACAGATAATCACTAGTAGCTTGGCCAAAGTCAGGTTTTGCATGAACCAATACTCCAAACATTCATCGACTGAACTCCCATCCCATAATAAAAGAAACTTGAGGGTCCCCGAGAGTTGAATCCAAACTTGACGAGTGAACGGACAATGAATAAACATGTGGTTTAACATCTCCGAGTTCTTTCCACAAAGGGTACAATAACTTGGTCCTTCCCATCCCTTTGCTACCAGGTTCTCCCAAGTGAGGAATTTGTTTCCCAAGATGAGCCAAAAAAAGAGTTTTATTTTCAGAACGATGTTCAACTTCCATAACTTGTACCTCCATCCTTTCGTTGAATGCTGCCAGATGCACTTTGCCAAAGATTTATATAAGTTTCTTACCGAGGGGATCCCTAAATTGTCTCCTCTTGCCCACAGAAGTTCATCATATCTATCACTAAACTATATACTTGCCCCTAGGATGACACTCCGATATACTTCCCATTCTTTTTCTAGATCACCCAAGAGACAAAGTGTATTTTCCTCTTTCTAGTAGGGGCTAAGGTGATCCAAACTTGAACTATTAAGTGCCTAGTATAGATAGGTGACTCCATGAATTTTCAAGGCCTCAATAAGACCAGATGATAAAAAAATATTGCTTTCCCAATCCCATGTACAGTCTCTACCAACCTGGACCGCCACTCCATTTCACGGCTTCCAACACAACCAATGAATTAAAAGCAGGATTGCTTTTAAAAGATTTTTCCAGACTAGAGATGCTGACCCCTACGATATATTGATTGTCCTGAACCAAGTTGACACTGAGCTATACAGTAAATATTTATCCTTAATAGCAGTATGCCAAATACTTGCTTTGGTCAGTCCTCTCCATAAGATATTAGCTGCTAAATCTTTATTGATAAACATCTTATATGTTAATGCTTTGTTGTTTGGATTGTATCATGTTGTGGTTATTGTTTATATATGCTTAGATCTTGAATGAAGGTATGGTTCAACTATTAAGTGCTTGGAAATATGTTTGAATTTTGCACCCTTGTTGTTTGTTAAAAAATTTGTAATTTCATACTCTCACATTTTCAAATAATTATGAGTGTATGATTTTGTATAGTTTTTGCAATGGTGGAAGATGTTTATGATAAAGAATAGTATTTCATTACTTGTTAAAAACTATTTGACAATTTTACCCCCTCTACGAAACTATTACCATATTACTTTCTTATTTTTTTGGTGTTTTTTGCAACCTATTTGAGGATAAAAATGGAAAAATGGTTCTCTTTACATTAGGGAATATATCCAAAGTAAATTTATATATTTGTATTGTCTTTTTGACATCCTTGTTGATGTCTTTAACTATAAGAATTTACAAATTATGGGAATGTCATTTGGCTTATGAATGATCATGAGACATAATTTATAAATGTGTTGATATGGTTTCTATGCATCTTTTGATCCAGATTATTTTTGGAATGAAATGAAAGAAGAGATGTTATAATGAAATACACATAAATATTGCCAGAAACAGAGAAATACAACAATACATGATTTCTATTAATGAAAGAAATGTGCAGAGACTGTAAAAATACAGAGTGCAAGAATTGTTAGAATGGTGACATCTTTATCTCTAAGAATAGATGTGATGGCTATGATCATTATGATCCAGATTTAGGAGCACAAAAAACTGATTAACAGATTGAATACAATAAACATAGAGATATGAAGAACAACACATATATCCAGTGAACACTATCTTCTATTGAATAAATGAAATAGGTTGAAACTGTAAAATTGCAGAACTGAAACACTTGCTCGAATGGTGGTAGCTATCTTTGAGAAGAGATGTGGCTGCTGCACACATTTGTCTAAGAAGAATGATTACAATGAGGCTCTAGAGGCCTTTTGATATTACTCATGAATGCCAAAACCCTAGACATCTAAAAATCTAACCCTAGGAGGTGAAACACAAAAAGTCATGTGGTCCCCTATGGGTAAGTTGGTACCTCAACTTCCCGGGGTCATACATTTTTTATACGACCTTCGTTTTAGGCGCATGATAGCCCGTTGGAAAGGTATTTTAGAGGACTACACATTACACCATCAAACTTTGATTGTGGCGAGCAAACAAAACATGGTTTAGGGATCCAAAACATCCCTAGAAGTACAACAATATGTCCTAACATGAAAACATACAAAATAAGCTAGTTGGATTAGGTAAGAGGCCACCAATATCCACCTAGAAGATGTGTAGGTCTTCAGACAACCCCAGAAGTGTAGAACCCACAATTACAAAGAATTACAAAAGAACCTGTTGAACTAAAAATGGACAAGAGGAGCCAGTTGGAATAGGTGGATGGTCACCAATATCCAACTAGATCAATCCTCCCCCCTTAGGAAGCAATGGTCTCCATTGTGTTGAGTTCCCCCATTAGGTGAGGAAACTTTTGCTAGATTTGGCCCCGGGTGAGGAGCTTGCCTTGGTGTAGGATCTGCCCTACCTTGACAACATGATAAAGTTTGATCCTCTGCTGGCGATTTCCCTTGACCTGTGTGTCCACTATATGATCAGTGGATGCTTGTTCCATGCAGTCAGGGTTGAGCTCTATGGGTGGCAGTTGTTTTGCGATCTCTGAGGTGTCAAATAATGGTGGAAAATATGGCCGAAGGAGGTCCACATTGAACACTGTGATCCAGGTGGATATAGGTGGCCACCCACCTTTTCCAACTAGCTCAAAACAATTTTCTGGCAATCTTGGTAATTTACTATTTTTAGCAGTTTTTCGGGTCTTGAGCCATTTTGAGGACCTAAACGACGTTTTTTGGGAAAACGGGTTTGAAATATGGAAGTTCCTCGGATATTGCCCCCAAAAATAATATCCTCAATGATACCTTTCCAACGGGCTATCATGTGCCTAAAACGAAGATTGTATGCAAAAGTTACGACCCCAGGAAGTTGATGTACTAACTTACCCAAACGGGGCCCACATGACTTTTGGTGCTTCATCTCCTAGGGTTAGGTTTTTGGATGTCTAGGGTTTTTGACATTCTTGATTATTGTAAAAAGGCCTTTAGAGCCTCATTGTAATCATCTTCTTGTGAATGCGAGTAACCGTCACATCTCTTCTTAGAGATAAGCTGCCACCATTCTAGCGAGTCTTTCACTCTGTATTTTTATAGTCTCTGTACATTTCTTTCATTAATAGAAATTGTGTATTACTATATCTATGTGTTTATGGTTGCATCTCTGATACATTTTTGTTATATTATTAGATATCTGCGATATCTCTGTGCATTTATTTATTGTATCCTCGCTCTCATTTTGTGCTGAAAATAATCTAGGTCACACTGGGTGTAGGCCAAGGAAGGGTGGAGTGTTGAGCTCAAAATCATTTCTAACCACAACCTTGGTGATAGTGTAAGGACCATAGCAGAGTGGGCGGAGCTTCCGATGGGGACATGTGAGACGCTCCTTCTGCAAATGTAACCAGAATTTGTCTCCAATCTGAAACTGGTGCGGTACCATGTTTTGATCATGGCACTGCTTGTACTTAGCATTGGATTTCTGCAAAATCTCCTGGGCCTGTTGGCAGATGTGTTGAATCCACTGAATGAATCTGGTGGCTTTGTCGGTCTCATACTGAACATGGGAAGAGTCTGTCTGTGTGGTAGAAATAGGTAGTGCAATATCAATGGGACCCAAGGGTTGGAATCCTAGCCCCACCTGAAATGGGCTATGGCCGGTGGAGATATGGAGAGCCATGTTGTAACTTTGTTGAACATAAGGGATACTCTCATCCTGTGTACATATATTCTTAGAGTTGTACATGCGTAAGATGTGCAAAATCATCCGATTGAAGACCTCTGCTTGGTCATATGTTTGGGGGTGGAAAGCAGTGGATTTAGTGAGCTTGGTGTCCAACAGTGACCCAAGACTTGACCAAAATGTGTTGAGGAACCTGTTGTCTTGGTTGGATATGATGGTTCGTGGTATCCCAAAATGGACCCACACTTGTTCAAAGAAAATCTTGGTAGTATCTGCCACTGTGATATTCTTCTTGCAGGCTTTGAGGATGGTCATCTTCGAAACCGATCAATGACCACAAATACATATCCATTTCCTTTCTTGGTGGACAGAAGGCTAGGCATGTAATCCATTGATATGGATTGCCAAGGCTTCTTGGGAGTAGGACGAGGGGTGTATAAGCCTTCCTTATTGATGGTAGGCCTGGAAATGGAATAGGTAGTGCAAGATATGATATACTTGTTAACATCCCGTCGAAGTTTTGGCTAATAAAAATGTTTCTAAAGAACGACCACAGTTTTCTCCACGCCAAAATGTCTTTCCATCCGAATGTAGTGGGATTCCTAAATCAACTTTGTACACTCGCTTGTAGGAACATAGAGATGGCCTAGATGGCATAATAGTCCATCCTGAATGTGAAAATCGATGATAGTCATGCCTATACCCAAGAGTTGATAGGTGGTGGCGAAGTCTGGATCTTGTTGATAAAGTTGGGGCCACTTAGATGCATCATGTCCATAGGAAAAGAGCATAATGGTGAGTGCATCCACGAGAGGTCAATTGAGGCACTTAGCGACACGATTTGAGATCTATGCCTTATACTTGATGTTGATATGGAACTGCTGCAAGTAGGTGGAGCACTTCTAATGGTAGTCATTCTGCAATTTCCCCTGTGTTTGTATGAACTGCAAAGGCTTGTGATGAGTGTGGATGATCGTCTTCTTTCCTAGAATGTAATGTTTCCATTGAAAACATGATTGTACAATGGAATACATTTCCTTTTCATAGGTGGGGTATTTCTGGATAGTATTTGAGAGTGTCTCACTATGGTATGCCATAGGATGACCGTGTTGAATGAGAAATGTGCCTAAAACATAGTCAGATGCATCAGTCTCAATCTTGAATAGTTGTTGCAGATTGGGAAAGAAGAGTACTGGAGTTGAGAAAAATGATGATTCAGATCATCGAATTCTCATTGTTGTTCCTTCCCCCACACTAACTTGGCCATGCCACCTCCCTTGGTCACCTGGCTAAGGGCCCATGCAATATGGGAGAATCCCAACACGAACCGTCGATAAAACTTGGCCAGTCTCAAGAAGCTTCGAAGCTTGGTTAGTGTGGTCGGGGAAGGACAATCATGGATGACTTGGATCTTAGCTGGATCAACATGTACCCCATGCTCATCAACAATGTAGCCCAAGTATTGGACCCTACTCATGCCAAAAGAGTATTTTTCCAATTTAGCATATAGTTTGTGCTACCGTAGAGTGCTCAAAACCTGTTGAATATGCCGCATGTGCTCCTCCCAAGTTTTGTTGAAGATGAGGATTTCATCCAAATATACCACCACAAAAGATTTAGTGAAGGGTCTCAATACATCATCCATCAACCTCATGAAAGTGGTTGGTGCATTTGTTAAGCCAAAGGGCATGACCAACCATTCAAAGAGATCTTATTTATATTTGAAGGTTGTTTTCCATACATCAGTTGGTTCGATGGGAACCTTGTGGTAGCCAGACTTTAGGTCAATCTTGCTGAAGAAATTTCCCCCCTTGACTTGGTCAAGAAGGTCATCAATCCTAGGAATTGGGTACCAGTTCCTAACTATGATTTTGTTTAAGGCTTTTTAATCGATGCAGAGTCGCCAAGTCCCATCCTTCTTCTGCACCAATACAATCGGGCTTCCGCAAGGGGAGGAGTTGGGTCTGATGTGACCCTTTTGAAGAATCTCTTGGATTTGACACCTGATTTCGTCATTTTCCATCAACGAGGAATGATAGACTGGTCCATTAGGTAGAGGTGCACCAAGGGTCAGATCAATTAGATGCTTGAATTGGCAGTGCGTCGGTACCCCAATGGGTGATGAGAAGATGTCTCTATATTCTTCCATGATCCCGACCACTTTCTTCTACTGCAAAGAGAGGCTCTTTGTAGAGGCCATAGATGTGGCGACGAACTTCTTCTTACTATGAGCACATATCAAAAAGAAGACGAATTTCCCAATCTATGAAATGACCTTACTGCATTTCTTAGCAAAGATTAAAGAAATAACAATAGGCGACGCGACCTCTAGTATCATGTACAATTGTCTACCTAAAGTAATAATAACACTGAAGGGTATAGACTCATACACAACATGATGCTTCCACAAATATGGTTTTACTAAAAGAAAATCACAAACTTCAAGGGGATAAATATCACACAATACCCCATCTTTGAAAGGCTTGATGTCGTAGGGTAGACGACATTGTTGGCTAACACAGAGATCTCTCCCTTGGCGAAGCCAGCCGATGGTGTAGGGTTGTGGGTGTGGTGTCATTGGCAGGTCCAGCCCCTTGATGACCTCTAATGAAACTAGGTTCTTCCAATTTCCGCTATCGACAATGAAATGAATCGGAGCCCCCTTTACCATACCCACATCTGTGAGTGAAAGAGGTGTTCCCCTTCCTTTGGTTCTTCTGGTTTGCTTGGCCAGAATTTGGCGGTAGTGACAGTGGCACTGGGTTCAACATCGATAATCCTTTTCCCTCCTTCAGGATTTGATTTAGAATCAGAATTAGCCTCTAACTCGAAATCCTTTATCTCAGCCATAAGTGACTGCTTGGAGCGACATTCTCCAGTGTTGTGCCAAGGGATTTTATGGTACTCACACCATTTTCTCGTGTCCTTCTTCGTCTTCTCATTGCCCTTCTTGTGTTGCGGCTTGGAATGGTTGTCCTGAGAGTGGCCATATTTTCTCTGTCCCTTTCTGTGTGGGTTGGGGTCGCCTTTTCCCTGTTTCGTCTATGAGGAGTTTGAAGATCCGAACTCTCACCTCTTCTCCTTAAATTTATGCTCGATCTTAACATTGTATCTATAAGTCGTACCCGATGAGGTGATGTCTAGAAAATACATTTATATTTGAATGTATCTATGCAAAAAACCATGGTATTTGAGCACAAGATGTTGCTCAGAGTATTTGATACCCAATTTGGTGCGCATGGTATGGAAAATATTGGTGAAATATGGTACTTTCTAGTCCCTTTCTTGACGCAGGGTGGTCCATCTAATGTACTGGTCCTCGTAGCTTCCAATAGGGTAGTATTGTTCTTTAATGGCATCCCAGAAGGAATCCCATGTAGGGGAAACAAAAATTATTGCAAATTTCTCTAGGGCCCTTTGCTCAGAGTAAGTATCCTTCCAGTCCTTAACATGGGGGACGACCTCGAGGAGTGCAAAAGTAATCTTTTCCCTATCGGAAAAATTGTGGACCGAAAAATATCCTTCGAGTAGATTCAACCATTTATCTACAACATTCGCATCTATTAGTCCTTCAAATAATGGAATATCAAAATTTAATTGTACCTTGAAGGGGGTTGCATGGCCGCTTGATGAAGATGCTTCTCTTGTGGGCAACCATCGAAGGATCTGCACAAAGTTGTCCATCATTTCATTCCTTTGTCGTGTGACAGATTCCTTGAGAAACATTTTGATAGGATATCCTTCTCCATCATATTTATTTTGGTCCCCTATAGGTTGTTGTCGGGCTCGACGTGATCAATCTTGCAATCACTCGATTGGTTCGAGTCCCAACTTCTTGTACCCAAATCTTGTTAGGGACATGCATGAAGAAAAATAAATGAAGAGTAGACCACTCTGATACCACTGATCTGGATTTAGGAGAGGAATGAATTAATTAACATACTGAATACAATAAACATAGAGATATGAATAACAACATAGATATCCAGTGAACGATATATTCTATTGAATAAATGAAATAGGATGAAACTGTAAAACTGCGGAACTGAAACACTTGCTCGAATGGTGGTAGCTATCTCTGAGAAGAGATGTGGCTTCTATGCGCATCCTTCTGAGTATAATGATTACAATGAGGCTCCATATACATTTTTGATATTACTCATGAATTCCAAAACCCTAGACATCCAAAAACCTAACCCTAGGAGGTTAAACACCAAAAGTCATGTGGCCCCCTATGGGTAAGTTGGTACCTCAACTTCCCGGGGTCGTAACTTTTGCATATGATTTCTGTTTTAGGCACGTGATAGCCCGTTGGAAAGGTATTTCAGAGAGATACACATTACTCAATCAAAATCTAACTCTGTCTACAATTTGATTGTGTCGAGCCAAAAAAAATGTTTAGGGCTCCAAAATAGCCCTGGAAGTACATCAAGATGTGCTGAGATGAGAACATAAAAAATAATCTAGTTGGATTAGGTGAGAGGCCACCAGTATCCAATTGGAATATGTGTAGGGATTTAGACAACCCCATAAGTGTAGAAACCATAATTACAAAGAAGTACAAAAGAGTGTGTTGAACTAAAAATGAACAAAAGGAGCCAGTTAGAATAGGTGGGTGGCCACCAATATCCACCTGGATCACATTCAAAAGAAGACAATTACAATGAGAATTTGAAGGAATTTTTATAATAAACATGAATTTAAAAACCCTAGACATCCAAAAACCTAACCCTAGGAGATGAAGCGCCACAATTCATGTGGGCCCCATTGGGGTAAGTTAGTACATCAACTTCCTGGGGTCGTAACTTTTGCATACGATCTTCGTTTTAGGCGTGTGATATCCTGTTGGAAAGGTCTTCTCGAGAAATACTTTGTATCGTCAAAATTTGACCTTCTTTACATTTTGATAGTGGCAAGCCCAAAAAACGTTGTTTAGGGCCTCAAAATGGCCTCGAAAGTACAAAAAGATGTACTGAAATGAAAATTGCCAAAATAAGCTAGTTGGAATAGGTGGACGACGACCAATATCCACCTAGATGCTCTGTAGGGCTTCAAGACAGCTCCAAAAGTGTAGAACCCACTATTACACAGAGATGTCACCATTACAGAGAAACGTGTTGCACTGAAAACTTTCAAGATGAGCCTAGTGGAATTTGGAACAGGTGTGTGGCCACCAATATCCACCTGGATCATTTATATTTGACACATTTCTTAGAGATTATTGTGTGAATTATAAATGTATGGATATGGTTTATTGATTTGTAGAATTGACACATTTTTGAGTTTCATATTATGTTATAGAGTTGGTTAATAATTTTCATAGTGGACTCAATTATAAGATATTATGAATTGGATGCATTTATGATATAACTCTAGGCCTAAAAATTTATTAATTTGTATATTGGCTACTCCTTAGATTGTTTATTTTTTAGCATCAAGTGAATATAGAACAACATTCTCTCGTCTTGCTACCATGGTTACATAGGAACACCATCAGGAAACCAATCCTCATGAGTGTAACTAATCCTCATACTCTTGCAACTTCTTTCATCCGAAAGTCAAAGCTAGCTTGATACCCTTTCAAATTCTTCCATCCTAGAGTTGAACCTTGCTCTAATACCACTTGTTGTAGAGAGAATCCACCACCTGCTTGTCAGAGTACATACACAACATAAATCAATTCTCTCACACAATATTTGGAACATAGTTCTTTTAAAACTTATCTTCCATCTTATTGAACCTCATATATTCCTCAACCGGATCATGCTACAAGAAATGGGGTTGTGCATCCACCATCATTTCCTCTTCGGTTTTACACCAATTCCTTCTCATATGTAGCACAATCAATTAGATGCTATAGAAAAACTAAATATGCAATCAACTGTTAGGTCACAACCTAGAAAATACACCTAAAATTATCATATATATGAAATGTAGACACACTTATTCTCCCAAGGAAATATGTACTCATGGATTTATATTCAAACACCATGCTCATCCTCACTGGAAACATATATGATATTTCAATAGAAATATTCAAAACATCTCAACAACAATGTAAATGCATCTACATTTCATAGTGCATAAAACTCTTCAAGACCCATCTTCAAAGAATCATCTGTCTAAAACACAGTCTTCCCAGAGACCCCACACTCACCTGCATATAATAACAAATCCAAACATAAAATAACACAACCATATGATAACACACTGGCCACTCATCCATAAGTACACACCAATATTAAATCTGGAAACCTGAATTCCTTTTATTGATTTACGCATAGATAAAATACATTGGTATTACAATGGATCCATGGCCATGTACGATCTTATAAAGTGTGCTAGATTTATAGGACATAGACCATGGAAATATCAACCATTTTCCATGTCACTTCTCTTGAGAGATTCTCCTCCTCTTGCAAGCTCTCTCCTAGCAAGCTACTTGATGCTATGTTTATTCACCCTTGTAACTGTTTACCTTCAGTTTCCCAAATTCTCTCATTGTTCCCTTTCATTTTCCATCTTTTGTCCTTTCGTTTCTTGCGACGCTTCTTTTGTAGTGCGACTTCCAGATTCATCAGTGTGATCCTTCCTCAAACTCCATTCTACACATGCAGGAAAATCACATTACCATTTCTATTTTACCTAATGCTTGGTTATGTATCATTTATGTGGGGAAGTTTCATAGACAGGGGTTATTTCACCTAATTCATAATTCCCACAACCTCTTCTACAACAACACATCAATCTCCAACATGCGTCTATACATTCTTTTTGTAGCAGCGTATCCATCTTGTTGCACTTTGAAAATCTACAACATTTATCATGATATATAGTAATGTTTTCACTTATTGCACCTTGTCACATTTTGAAACCAACCATTTCCTGCAACAACGAATCTCTTCCACAACACTGTCACTATCTCACAACATTGTCACTTCCGCAACGAATCATGTTCTATAGAAACCAACCACGTTTTGCAGTAGTTATATCATGTTTCATAACATAACTTCTATCAAAGGTTCCATAGCATGTACTCTACAACAAATTCCCACGACTCTCCTACATCATCTTCCTGCAACAAGTTCCCGCAACTCTCTTAAAACAACCTCCTGCAACTCTTCTACAACAATGTCTTGTAGGTCTTCTGCTATCTACCAAAAATCTATTTTATCTTAGGTGATGTCACTTGCTCGAGACCAAGGATTCTCCTGCATCGATAAGTGTGATACTACTAATGACTGATCAACTATGAATTCCTAGGTTGTGATTCAAGGCCATTGGTAGCTTAAATTTCACATTGTGTGTTCTTTGAATATGGTACACATTTGTGGCATTCGACAAACATTGAAACAAGCTACCTGTTGCATAGGTTTTGGCATCACAAAATAGATAATCTAATATTGCTCGATGGATGGAGAACATCACACATAGGGGTTGTAACATCCACCCTGATTAGAAAATCAATGCCTTCATGGTCAATGATGCATTTGTTAAAATTGATGCTTTGATGTAACTTTAATCCGACCATTTTTCAACTTGTATTTATTATAGCAATGTTATATTGAAACACATTGACTATGGTGAAACTTTTAAACCTATGAAAGTGAATCAATGCATAAATATTCTTAAGTAAAACACAAAGAATGACAATGTCACACATAGTACACAAAGATTTACCCTAGAAATCCTTACTAGAAAAACCATCCTAACTTAGGGTGACATCTCTATCTTCTTCATTGTATTAATTTGACCATTCACAATACAATATTTAGGTATTCTGCAACATCCAAAACCTTAATTCACCAACCTAAATTAGATTAAAACCATAATCTCTTAACTGGGATTAGATTACAATGGGCCAAAAAAACGTTGGATAAAAAAGAAAAAAAAATGCCAAAAATGGACCCCAAAAAATCGATATTGCCGCTCATCGTAAATTGTTGTTCTCAA
>JASDQU010680819.1:35455-46652 GCA_032191745.1 Picea mariana | reverse complement strand
ATTTAATGGTGTGCACCCCAAGGTAGCAGGACACAAATTTATGTAGAGATTTTAGTCTTGTAAAATGTGCCAAGAGTACGAAGGGTACGAGGCTATACGGTAAAGCGTGTCGCGGGTCACCTTGAGAGAATTTCAAGTATTTTATATCATTTTTGCACGATTTTTCACCAGACACTCAAAGGTGCACTCTGTCTCTACATTTGAGTAACATTTATAAAGTTCATTGTAAAACAAAAGCATTTGAACATTAATAAAATAAGTCTCTATTGGAAGTCGACCCAGAGAGGTAGCCCAAATTAGGTGAACTCTGTTTTCTCCAACTTGTGTATGTGATTATATTATTGTTGTTCATTTCAAGTTCAATTATTGACAAGTCATTTATCATTAAATTGGAATTGGCTAGATAAGTATTTCACATGTAAACTGCAAAACTGTCAAACAATCATTTTATTTTGAAGATCAAGTAGATGTTTATGTGTATTTTAAATTATCAACATCTAAGGATTTTTTGGATCAAGTTGGTATCAGAGCCAGGTTTGATAGGTATTTTGCAAGCGGATGCTTACAAGAGCCAAACTCAAACTTGGTAAAGGAAAACTTTCAAGTTATAAGTTTGAAATTGGAAAGAGATTTTGACGACATAAGATGGCTTTGGTAAAAGAAGAAGAAGATCATCCCATGAACCATGAAGAGATCAGAGCTATGCTTCAATCATTAAAATAAGAAGTAGATGATTTATAATGGAGAATTCAAAGGGCTGTAAGCGGACAATATTCAGTACAAGGAGAAGGAGGAGGTGAAGGCAGTGAACCTTCTGATCCCGCTTCTCCGTCCTCAACATCATCATCAGTTTATTCTGAAGAAAGCAAAAAAAAATCTCATCGAAAGAAGTCCTCTAAGAAGACTGGCCATAATCTACCTTTACTAAAATTGGATGTTAAGTTCGACTTGTCAACCTATGAAGGAGAATTGAATACTTAGAAATTGGACAATTGGATCAAGAAAATAGAGGTATATTGCAGGGTTCAAAGAATCATGGATGAGGCTGCAAAGATACAATTATTTGTTCTTCGATTAAGTGACACTACCTTAATATGGTGGGAGAGTAAGATGCAAGTTGATCTAGTTCAAAAGGGTAAAGTAATCTCTTCTTGGGATAATTTTACTAAGGTTATCAGGAAAATATTCTATCCACTAGCACATACACAGACGAAAATGATCGAGTAGCAACATCTAAGATAGGGTAAAGGTTAGAATATTTAGGCATATAATAAGAATTCAAAAAGAAGGCATTATCCCTAGGAATTTCATTGTATACTCATGAAATATTATGAAGTACATTGGTGACATGAACTCATATCGTCGTCACACTATTCTAATGTTTATCCCTACTAACATCGACAAGGTATCAGTACAAGCTATTCATCTAGAAGCTAGTAAGGATAAGCATGCAAGCGAATATAAGAATCCATTCCAGTTTGAGAAGAAACCAAAAGGTAAATGGAAGAGTAAGAAATCAACCACAGTGAAGCAAGATGAGGGAAGACCTACATGTTCCCACTATAAAAGAAAGGGACATGAGGAATCACAATGTTGGAAGTTGCATCCATAATTACAAATGAAGAAATCTAAGGATAAAGGAAAGTAGAAGAATGTTGCATTAGCTCATCAAGATCTAGGGTTAGATTCCATAAATGAATCCAAGATCATAACCATATGAAGAAAAGATATATTAGCTGTCAGTTTAAATTCTTCAGTTCAACCTTCCAAGAAGGAAAGTGATATCGATGAGAAGAAAAGGAGCGAGTTTTTTCATGTCAGAGTTATAGTCAAGCATACAAAGGTAGATACTTTATCAGTGGTCAAAGTTCGTATGCAAAAATTATCAGTGGTCAAAGTTCTAGTCAATCTGGTCAAAGTACATGGAAAATAAAGAAGTGACACATGTCACCATTGCAGGGGTGATACGTGGCACCTAATTGGCAATTGATTGGGAAAATTACAATCCAACTACAGATTGGCAAGTGGTTCAATTGTATGATGACAAGTGGATCCAATCATAGTTTGGCATGTGGCATTGAAAGAGCTAATGAGAGGTTGTCATGTGACGACTCCTCATTGGCCAATATTGGTTTGGTTATATAAACAATTATGGATTCAATAGGGTTAGACCCCATAACCTCCAAAGCCACCAAAGGTCTTAACAAAACCTTCACATAGCTCACCTTACCAATGTGCTACTCTATGCCCCTTGTTATATATGTGGCATATTATTTATTTAAAGTTTATAATAAGTTATAATGGGTGGCCAAAGGGACGAGGGACTAAGCCCTCGAACCTTGTCCCTTGATCATGTTACATACCTTATGACCCATATCATAGTGGAGGGGGCTTAACATAAGGTTTGGTGGGAGTTATAACCATGTGTTAACACTATATATATATCCGTGGAGGTGTATGCTATATATTATAACATAATGTATACCATAAACTAAGCACTGGTTATAACAATAAAAGGGGTTAGATAGTATGTTCGATGGGGCTCGAACCCCCAACCTACTATATATAACATTTAGTTTTAACCAACTCCCCTATGGTTCAGGTTTCTTAAAACCAATCAAACAAATTGTAATTAATGCTAACTAGAAGTTACGAGATTTGGTTAAGAAGGGAACCTATTTAATGGTGTGCACCCCAAGGTAGCAGGTCACAAATTTATGTAGAGATTTTAGTCTTGTAAAATATGCCAAGAGTACGAAGGGTACGAGGCTATACGGTAAAGCGTGTCAGGGGTCACCTTGACGGAATTTCAAGTATTTTATATCATTTTTGCACGATTTTTCACCAGACACTCAAAGGTGCACTCTGTTTCTACATTTGAGTAACATTTATAAAGTTCATTGTAAAACAAAAGCATTTGAACATTAATAAAATAAGTCTCTATTGGAAGTCGACCCAGAGAGGTAGCCTAAATTAGGTGAACTCTGTTTTCTCCAACTTGTGTATGTGATTATATTATTGTTGTTCATTTCAAGTTCAATTATTGACAAGTCATTTATCATTAAATTGGAATTGGTTAGATAAGTATTTCACATGTAAATTGCAAAACTGTCAAACAATCATTTTATTTTGAAGATCAAGTAGATGTTTATGTGTATTTTAAATTATCAACATCTAAGGATTTTTTGGATCAAGTTGGTATCAGAGCCAGGTTTGACAGGTATTTTGCAGGCGGATGCTTACAAGAGCCAAACTCAAACTTGGTAAAGGAAAACTTTCAAGTGATAAGTTTGAAATTGGAAAGAGATTTTGACGACATAAGATGGCTTTGGTAAAAGAAGAAGAAGATCATCCCATGACCCATGAAGAGATCAGAGCTATGCTTCAATCATTAAAAGAAGAAGTAGATGATTTATAATGGAGAATTCAAAGGGCTGCAAGCGGACAATATTCAGTACAAGGAGAAGGAGGAGGTGAAGGCAGTGAACCTTCTGATCCCGCTTCTCCTTCCTCAACATCATCATCACTTTATTCTGAAGAAAGTAAAAAAAAATCTCATCGAAAGAAGTCCTCTAAGAATACTGGCCATAATCTACCTTTACTAAAATTGGATGTTAAGTTCGACTTGTCAACCTATGAAGGAGAATTGAATACCAATAAATTGGACAATTGGATCAAGCAAATAGAGGTATATTGCAGGGTTCAAAGAATCATGGATGAGGCTGCAAAGATACAATTATTTGTTCTTCGACTAAGTGGCACTACCTTAATATGGTGGGAGAGTAAGATGCAAGTTGATCTAGTTCAAAAGGGTAAAGTAATCTCTTCTTGGGATAATTTTACTAAGGCTATCAGGAAAATATTCTATCCACTAGCACATACACAGACTAAAATGATCGAGTAGAAACATCTAAGATAGGGTAAAGGTTAGAATATTTAGGCATATAATAAGAATTCAAAAAGAAGGCATTATCCCTAGGAATTTCATTGTATACTCATGAAATATTATGAAGTACATTGGTGACATGAACTCATATCTTCGTCACACTATTCTAATGTTTATCCCTACTAACATCGACAAGGTATCAATACAAGCTACTCATCTAGAAGCTAGTAAGGGTAAGCATGCAAGCGAATATAAGAATCCATTCTAGTTCGAGAAGAAACCAAAAGGTAAATGGAAGAGTAAGAAATCAACCACAGTGAAGTAAGATGAGGGAAGACCTACATGTTCCCACTATAAAAGAAAGGGACATGAGGAATCACAATGTTGGAAGTTGCATCCATAATTACAAATGAAGAAATTCAAGGATAAAGGAAAGTAGAAGAATGTTGCATTAGCTCATCAAGATCTAGGGTTAGATTCCATAAATGAATCCAAGATCATGACCATATGAAGAAAAGATATATTAGTTGTCAGTTTAAATTCTTCAGTTCAACCTTCCAAGAAGGAAAGTGATATCGATGAGAAGAAAAGGAGCGAGTTTTTTCATGTCAGAGTTATAGTCAAGCATACAAAGGTAGATACTTTATTTGAAAATGGCTCTCAAATAAATCTAACATCTGAAGCAATTGTGAAGAAGCTAGGATTGAAGATGACACTTCACAAAAAACCATATCCATTAGGTTGGGTGTGTGACAATGTTAAGTTGCAAGTGATGAAACAATATAAGATTAGGTTTGCAATTACAACTAAGTTCTTTGATGAGGTTGATTCAGATGTTGTGCCTCTTGAAAATTTTGACATTGTCTTAGGTAGTCCATATCTATTTGACAAGAAAGTTGTGTTCTATAAAGAATAAAACAAATATCAAATTCTCAAGGATGGGGTTGAATATATTTTCAGTGCTCATCGCATCAAAACTAATGTTTATTTACTGAGCACAGGACAAATGAAGAGACTCGTAAGCACTGTTGGGTATGTGTTATATTCTTTGCACGATTAGCCCTAGTGTCTGCTACGTTGCGGCGGGCATGTGAGGGGGGTTTGGGGGCAGTGCCCCCGAGTTTTTTTTTTCCTCGGGAAATATGTCACACTTTTTCCTCAATTTTCGTGTTTCCTGGATTTTCATGTCCATTGTTGGGCGTTTTTTCGGCACATGGTTTTTTGTCGATGGTTTTCTATTTCCGGTTAAGGAATCAGGGTTGTTGAATAATACAGGTCATTGGGGTAGGGTTTGGGATGTCGTTGGCTCCTATATGTATATTTTATTATAAACATTATATCACAATGGATTAATATAGAATATGATGGTTTTCCTAGTTTGGGTTTCCAAGGGAAAAATATTTGTGTAATGTGTGTATTTTCATTGTATCTTTTCTGTTCTTTTACTAAAAATTTGTTTGCAGTAAATAATTGTACAAGGTTAAAAACGGAATTTGGTATCAGATCTTTGTTGGATTAAGGGGGATTCCTTTGTGGTCAATGGTTTGGCTCGGGACTGTGCTAATCCTTGTTATAGTGGGAGATCTGTGGTATTGATTTTTCAGGTGAAAATAAATGGCGAGTAGTTCGAAAATGGAGATCGAGAATTTAATGGGAAATTTTTTGAGCTGTGGAAGCTCAAGATGGATGATCTATTGGTGGAAAAAGATTAGTGGATCATGGTGGATCCAAGTACTGAACCTACAGGAACTTTAGCAGATGACTGTAAAAAGCTAGATTGGAAGGCGAAGAGCACAATTTGATTGTATCTCTCAAATTCAATATTAATGAATGTGTCAGAGGAAGCTACAACCAAAGATTTTTGGGATAAGTTGGGGAAGTTGTATCAGTCTAAGGCCCTAGTAAATAAACTATTATCGAGAAATAATTTGTATAAACTGAGGATGAGAGATGGAGACTAGGTGGCAGAGCATTTGAATGCCTTCAATACTGTGGTATGTCAGTTAGTATCGGTTGAGATTAAAAATTCAAATGAAGATAAGTTTATCAATTTACTGTTCTCTTTACCAGACTTGTGGGATAGTCTGGTTGTGGCCATAGGTAGTAATACAACTGCCTTAAAGTTTGATGAAGTATTCTCATCCTTGTTGTTGGAGGATATGATACATAAGAACATGGAAGGACAGAGCACATATGCATTATTTGCAAGAGGACGCTCCCAAGAAAGAAATAGATCTAAGTCCTCAAGTGGTATATATAAGTCTAAGGGAAGATCTAAGTCTCCTGTAAATTTTGTAAAGGTATGTTGGAGATGTGGAAAAGAAAGGCACTACAAGAAGTAGTGTAGATCCGAAGTTGAGAAAAAGAAGGGATCCGAAGAATCTCCTTCTACAGAAGAAAATACCTCAAAGGAAGAAGGAGGTGATGCATACTTGGCTTCTTTAAGCACACATGAAGATCATGAGGCATGGTTGGTTGACTCAGGTGCATCATTTCATATGACTCCCCACAGGGAGTGGTTCTGTGAATATGAAATGTATGATGGAGGTAATGTTTTCCTAGGTGATGACTCAACAACCAGAATCATAGGTAGAGGAAAATTCAAGTTGAAGCTCATAGATGGAAGGATTAGAACACTACCTAGTGTTTTGCACATCCCAAGACTGGCTAGAAATTTGATTTCTATAAGAAAAACGGACGATGCAGGGGTAAAACCAATATTTGAAAAGTAAACTTGTAGGATGGTTCGAGGAGTAATGGTGTTGTTGAAGGGAGTTTGATTTGAAACTCTGTATAAGATGAAAGGAAGAACTATTAGTGATGGGTGTAATAGTTCCATTTTTCCTGATATTGGAGTTGAAGAAGAAAGAAATCCTACATTCTCTGGAGAAAAGGTTATGTTGTGGCATCAAATACTGGGGCATATCAGAGACAAGGGTCTTCAACTACTAAACGGTAAAGGTATGGTTGAAGGTATGTATAACTTCTCTCTGGATTTTGATTTCTGTGAACATTGTGTATATGGGAAGCAAAATTAGGTAATATTCCCCTCTGGTGCAACAAGGGAAGAAGGAATTTTACAGCTAGTTCACAGTGATGTGTTTGGACCTGTGTTGGTTCCATCATTGGGAAAATCTGTATAYYACATCTMATTTATAGATGAATTMTCAAGGAATACTTGGATATATTTCCTTRGGAAGAAATATGAAGTCYTTGACATGTTTAAAGAGTTTAATGCTCTTGTTGAGAACCAAACAAAGAAAATAATTAAGGTGTTGAGGACAGATAATGGAAGAGAGTTCTATGGGAATGAATTTTAAGAATTTTGTAAGAAGTGCRGTATAGAAAGGAAGAATAMTACTCCATATACACCTCAACATAATGGACTTGCAGAAAGGATGAAKAAGACGTYGATGGAAAAMGCAAGGTGCATGCTCAGTGGTGTCRGATTAGGGCAAGAATTCTRGGAAGAGGCAATGGGTACTGCATGTTACCTGGTCAACAAATCACCCTCATCAACACTGGATGACAAGACTCCACAAGAGGTATGGACTGGTAATAAATCTTATCTCACACATCTCAAGGTATTTGGCTATGAGTCCTATGTTCATGTTTCAAAGGAAAAGAAGAGTAAGCTAGATAAGAAGGATGAAAAGTGTATCTTTATTGGGTATAAAGATGGTCTCAAAGGTTATAAGATTTGGAACCCAAAAACTAAGAAGGTTGTGTATAGATGAGTTGTGGTATTTAGAGAAATGAAGGATGTTGTTAAACATGAAGTCCTACCAAGTAAGGAAGAACCAGAGAAAATAGAGTTTGATTTAAAGGATGATGAATCAAACTCTACATAAGAACAAGAATCAGAAGAAGAATATCCTCATACTCAAGTATTGAGGATATCGGTTTGAGAAATAAGGACACCGAAAAGGTATACTCCATCTGATTTCCATTCAAATTTTTATTTGTATATTACTGGTGATGATCCTAGAACTGTCAGGGAGGAAGTGGATTCAGAGGATGGAAAACTCTAGAACAAGGACACGGATGAAGAAATGTCAACCTTGGACAAGAATGAGGCTTGGGATCTAGTGGAGTTGCCGACTAGAAGAAATCCCATTGGCAGAAAATGGGTATCTAAAAATAAGTTGAATGCAGGAGGCAAAGTGGAGAAATACAAAGCTCGGTTAGTAGCAAAGGGTTATTCCCAGGTTGAGGGAATTGATTTTGGTGAGATTTTTTCTCTTGTTTCCAAGTTAACTTCTATAATATTTATGTTATATGTTGCTGCTACATTTGATTTTGAAGTAGAATAGATGGATGTGAAGAAAACATTCCTACATGGGGATCTGGAAGAAGAAATCTATATGAAGCATCCAAAAGGATTGTTGTGAAGGGAAAGAAGGATATGGTATGCAAGCTGAAAAATTCCCTGTATGGTTTAAAACAATCTCCAAGGATGTGGTATCAAATTTTTGATACTTATATGCTAGGAATTGGCTTCACAAGAAGCAAAGAGGATCACAATGTGCATTTTAAATTAATTGGGGATCATTTGATTTATTTGGTATTATATGTGGATGACATGTTACTGATACGAAACAACAAGGGGATTATCTAGGATGTAAAAGCTCAATTTTCCTCTAAATTTGACATGAAGGATCTCGGTGTTGCAAATTTCATTTTGGGCATGAAAACTAAAAGAGATTGGAAAAAGAGGAAACTCTAGTTAAATAAGAGAAAATATGTTGAGACAATATTGCAGAGGTTTAATATGCATGAATGTAAACCAGTCAAGGTCCATATTCTTGTTGGTGTAAAGTTATCTAGGGATCAATGTCCCAAGAGACAAGAAGCGGAGGACATGTCTTGTGTTCCATATGCGAGTGCAGTTGGCATTTTGATATATGTAATGGTTATACTAGACCGGACATTGCACATGAAGTTGAAGTTTTGAGCAGGTATATGTCAAAACCAAGGAAGGAGCATTGGAAAACAGTAAAAAGGGTTTTTCAGGTATTTGTGTGGCATTGCTAGATATGGATTTTTCTACCAAGGAAGACCAGGATTAGATAGAGTGTTGGAAATACATGGATTTGTGGATGCATACTAGGCTAGAGATATGGATCATAGGAGATCTATAAGTGGGTTTGTGTTTAACTTGTTTGGAGGAGAAATCAGTTGGATGAGAAAAAGACAGGTTGTAGTAGCACTTTCAACTATAGAAGTTGAATACATGGAAGCCACTCATGCAAGTAAGGAAGCAATATGGTTAAAAAGATTGTGTTCATGTATTGGGTTGGTACAACAAGTTGTAAGGATACATTGTGACATTCAAAGTGCAATTTTTTCTAGCGAAGAACTCGGCTTATCATTCAAAGGCAAAGCATATTGATATTCAAGATCACTTTGTGAGAGACATGGTTGAAGAAAATAAAGTGTTGTTGATGAAGGTGGACACTTTGAAGAATGTTGTTGATTCATTAAAAAAATATGTGAGCACTGAGAATTTCTCTTGGTGTAGAGGATCCATGGGCATTGTTTCCCTGGATTGTTCACTATGTAACCCTATAACCTCATGTATGCAAAGAAAACAACATATGGGAGAATATTGGGTATGTGTTATATTATTTCCATGACTAGCCCTAGTTTCTGCTACATTGTGTAGGGTGTGTGGGTCTGGGGGCAATTTCCCCGATAAATTTTTTTCCTCGAGAAACGTGTCACATTTTTCCTTGTTTTTCATGTTACCTTGATTTTTGTGTCCATTGTTGGGAATTTTTTTGGCACACACACACACACACACATATATTTTGTTTTTTTTTATGGTTTTCAATTTTCAGTTAAGGAATTAGGGTTGTTGACTAATCCAAGTCATTGGGTTAAGGTTTTGGATGTCTTTGGATCCTATATGTATATTGTATTGTAAACATTGTATCTTTTCTGTTCTTTTATTGAAAATCTGTTTGCATTAAATAATTGTACAAGGATAAAATCTACAAGCACAAACAAATATTTTGTTCTCAAGATAGTGAAACCGAAATAAGAAGATATAACATATGATTTAGCATATTGTGATCCAAATCATAAGAAGGAATTGATTAACATCATATCTCATTATGATGAGTTGTTTTAGGAACCTACTAGGTTGCCTCCTAAAAGAGAGGTTGAACATGAAATATATTTGTAGCATGATGCTCCTCTTCCGAACATTGGAATGTGCAGGTCATTAATGATCAAGAATGCATAAATCAAGAAGCAAGTTCAGGAGCTGCTCCATAAAGGAATCATCATACCAAGCTCCTCTCTGCATGGTTCTCCTATTGTTTTAGTTCCGAAGAGACATGGCATGTGGAGGATGTGTATAGATTTTTGAGCCCGGAACAAGATCATGATAAAGAACCATTATCCTCTTCCAAGAATAAATGATTTATTAGATTTGTTAAAGAATGTTGTGTATTTCACTAATTTGGACTTGTGAAGTGGTTACCATCATATCAAAATTACAGAAGGAGACATATGGAAAAATAGTTTCAAGACTAAGAAAGGCTTGTTTGAATGGTTGGTTATGCCATTTGGGTTGTGTAACACACCAACAACATTCATTAGAGTGATGAATGATGTGTTCATACGCTACATGGATGATTTTTTTATTGTATATTTAGGCAACATATTGATATTCAATCGAACATGGGAAGATCATATAAAGCATGTCAAGAAAGTCCTTGAATTCTTGAAGAAAGAGAAGTTGTATATCAATATTTCTAAGTGTGAATTTGGAAAAACGTGTTTGGTATATTTGGGTGACATTGTAGGGAATGGTCAGTTAAAAATAAATCCTGCAAAAGTGGAAGTCAATGTGAAATAGCACAAGCCAACTATTGCCATCGAAGTCAGGAGCTTCTTAGGAGAAATATAGTACTTGAGGAAATTCATTACTAATTTCTCATACATAGCAACACCTCTACATGCATTGACGAGTGATAAACAAGTCTTTCAATGGAGAGGAAAGCAACATAAATCCTTCGATACATTGAAGGAAATGATAAACATCGAACCAATTCGAGCATTGTCATATCTACAATAGCCATTTGAGATTCAAACTGATGTAAGAGGATATGCCATGGGAGCAGTCTTTATGCAACGAAATAAACATATATGTTATCATTTTGATAATTTCACTCGAGTTGTGATAACTATCCAACATATGATAAGGAATTTTATGCATTGGTACAAATTCTAAATAAATGGAAGCATTACTTAATGGGAAAAGAGACATTAATTCATATAGATCATTAGTTATTATAGTATTTC
>JASDQU010680818.1:29154-47093 GCA_032191745.1 Picea mariana | reverse complement strand
GAAAACTCTTAAAATTCAACGGCATGAATAGTTCTTTGGCAATATACATACTATAGATCACTCCATAAACAAATTTCCAACCAACGATAATCAAACAGTCACATAAAACAAATATTGTTCCAAATGAATTGTATAAATGATTAAGAAACTTGCACATTTTTAATAGGTGAACTCTATAAAATTGTTCATAGCACTAAGCCAACAATAAGATAAAAGAACAACATTTCCATTCATACCTAGTCTACATGCGTTTAAGATTTAATTTAATAATGAAATGAAGCATTCAAGGAAATCTATGTGTAACACAGACCTCATACAAATGGCACCCTCCACAGGGATTCATCGACACGTGGCATCAGCACATCGCGAACTTAGAGGTTCGGGAGTTTGAGCAGCAAGAAATTGCATCAAATGTTGCGAGGTCACGAGAAGTGAGATCACGACAACCGTCGATTTGCGTGTGGGATCGCGAGAGTGAGTGTAATACAGGTGGCAGAGATCTGAATTCTCGGCATCTCGGGACTCGGGAGCCGGGGAGCTAGATAATTGATCTCACGAGTGGCGAAGTCGCGAGGTAGTGAGGCCGCGAGTCTTGGCACCTCGGGCCTCGGGAGTCGAAGGAGGAGTTGTTTAACCCCGTGAGTAGCGAGGATGCGAGGTTTTGAAAGCGTTATATCGACATCTCATTGCATCAGGCCTCCGAATTCGAGGGAGGAACCAATTGACCTCACAAAAGGCGAAGTCGCGAGGGGGTGAAATCCAAGTCCCAATATCGACGTCTCGGCACCTCGGGTATCGAGAGTTGGAATCCCAAAGACTTGGTGTCGCGAAAGGCAAAGTCGCGATAGGGAGAGATCACGATAAGGATAGAAGTATCGATAAAGAAGATGAAAGTCAATGCTAACGGATGCCTCGGATCTCGGGGATTCGAGAGTCTAGAAATCGATTGTGAACTCGCAAAGCCACGAAGTTTCGATCCTTTGATAAATCAAGGGAGGGGGATCGCGCAAAAAATCCTGTGGGTGTTAGAAAGCCCCGATAAGGGATTTGAAGAGAGTTTCAGTTCTTCGGGCTGAAGGAAGAGAAGGTCTGAGGGAGCGAACGTGCTGGGTGGTGCGTTTGCCTCAGAGTGGTATCAGAGCAAGAAAATCTCTTTGCTTTCTGTAGAAAAGAAGAGAAAATTTCACCATTCCGTCGAGGAGAGAAAGATAGTCACCTGAACCCGAAGATAGGGAGGTGAGAAGAAGAGGGAGGCAAGCACAGTATCCAGAAATGGAAAGGCAGATACGTGATCTCCGAGTGATATTAGAAGATATGGAAGCAGCGCAGAGACACAAAGTCGGTGTTGGATATTTCAGTGACTCCGAAGGCGAAGTTGGAGTTGAACAACAAGGAGAAGTTGCAGTCGAAGATGCAGCCAATGAGAGATTGATTAAAGCCATTGCTAGAATGAGTTCGAAAACAAAGATGGATATTCCAACCTATGAAGGGAATCTGGATGCAGAGGAACTACTGGATTGGATTCGAGCTCTTGACACTTACTTTGATTATGAAGATATTGAAGAAGATAAGAAGGTTAGGCATGCTATCAGAAAATTAAGGGGACACGCAGCATTATGGTGGGATGAGCTTCAAGTAGACAGACGTTCCAAAGGCAAGCAAAAGATTAAAATCTGGGATCGAATGATTGCAAAGATGAAGGAAAAGTTCATCCAAAGGGATTATCAAATCACATTGTTCAGGAGAATGCAGAACCTGAGACAAAAGCTGATGACAGTAAAAGAGTACACTGAGGAATTTTACAAGCTAAATACCAGGGCAGGTCATCGGGAAAGCGATGATGAAAAGGTTGCCAGGTATATGAATGGATTGAGATATGATATCCAGGATGAGATGAGTATGACAACCATTAGAACGATGGAGGATGTGTATCAAATGGCGTTGAAAGCTGAAGAGAAGCTGAGCTGTAAACAAGGACAGCGAGGCCGAGGTAGGAGCCAGCCAAAAGGAAAGTCGGTTGCCCAAGATAGGTTCCAGAAACCCAAGGACGACTGGAAAAATCCTCAGACTAGAACAAAAAGAGGTGGATGTTCACAGCGAGGCCATCACGTTGAACAACAAGGACACCATATGGAGCAGAAGGGAGATTATGTTGATGCAAATACATTTCCTCATACCACAGGTAGAGGAAGAGGTAGAGGTGGAGTCATCACATGCTTCACGTGTAGAAAGAATGGGCACAAATCCTTTGACTATCCAGATAATAAGAAGGATGGAGGAGAAGCTCACATCGCGGAGGCACAGAGGTGAGATGCTGAAGTAGAAGACGCAGAAGACGAAAGGTCATTGATGATGCGTAAGGTTCTCTTAACACCCGAGAAGGAGATGGAGGACGCAGTTCAAAGGAACAGACTTTTCAGAACCACATGCAAGACCAAAGACAGGAAATGCAAGGTTATTGTGGACAGTGGAAGCACAGACAATCTCATTTCAACCGAGATGGTGGAGAAACTAGAGCTGGAGACGACTGATCACCTGTGCCCATATAAAGTCTCATGGTTACAGAAGGGACATCAGGTAAATGTCACTAAACAGTGCTTATTCGACATCAAGATAGGAGGATATAATGATAAAATACTCTGTGATGTTATTCCTATGGATGTATGTCATTTATTTCTAGGCAGACCATGGCAATATGACAGGAACGTGATTCATGATGGGAAGATGAATATGTATACTTTGGAGAAGAATGGAAGAACACATATGCTACTTCCAATTAAAGATAAAGAAGTAAAACCATAACCGAGAAATACCATACTTCTCATGAGTGGGAAGGAACTTCTAGAAGAAGTAAAGAAGAAGGAAGATCCACAATTCTTTGTGGTCAGGAAATCGAAAATTGTTTTGACCAGCACAAGAGTGGATGACTTGCTGGAAGAAATTTAGAAATTGCTGGAAGAGTTCGCTGACATTGTGGTAGACGAATTACCTCATTCGTTGCCACCGATGAGGAGTGTGAGTCATCATATAGACCTCATACCAGGAGCCATTTTGCCAAACAAAGCTGCGTACAGGTTGACGCCGTAGAAAAATGAAGAAGTCAAAAGGCAGGTACAGGAACTGTTAGATAAAGGGCTGATTAGGGAAAGTTTGAGCCCATGTGCCATTCCAACGGTACTAAGTCTAAAGAAAGATGGAGGTTGGAGAATGTGCATTGATTCAAGATCCATTAACAAGATAACCATCAGGTACAGGTTTCCATTACCACAGATGGATGACTTGATGGATTGTTTAAGTGGAGCTAAATTGTTTTCAAAGGTTGATTTGAAAAGCGGATATCATCAGATTCGCATGAGGGGAGGCGATGAATGGAAGACAACCTTCAAAACTAACGAAGGGTTGTATGAGTGGCTAGTCATGCCATTTGGCTTGACGAATGCACCAAGTACCTTCATGAGGTTAATGAATGAAGTGCTGAAGGAATTCATTGGTAAGTTTGTCATTATTTATCTGGATGACATATTGATTTTCATCAAAACGAAAGAAGAACACCTGAAGCATTTAGTTATAGTAATGAAGAAGCTACAGCAAGAGAATTTGTTGATCAACATGAGGAAATCTTCATTCATGAAGAAAGAACTTATTTACTTGGGATTTTTCATATCGGCGAATGAATTAAAGATGGATCCAAGTAAAGTGGAGGTAATTAAAAATTGGCCATCACCGAGAAATATTTTCGAGGTGAGAAGTTTTCATGGACTGGCTAGTTTCTACTGAAAATTCATCAGGAATTTCATTGGAATTAGCACAATGATGATGGATACCATCAAGAAAAGACATAAATCTTTTCATTGGACTGAAGAGGCAGAGAAGAGATTCAATCTATAGAAGTGGAAGATCACAGAACAACCGGTTTTGGTGTTGCCGGATTTTACGAAAGTGTTCCAGGTAAAATGTGATGCAAGTGGCTTTGCCATAGGATCGTTCTTAAGCTAGGAGGACATACCAATTGCGTATTTCAGCGAGAAGATGGATGAGGCAAAAGTGAAGTATTCCATGTATGACAAAGAATTTTATGCCATCATACAGGCACTGAAAAAGTGGAGGCATTACTTGATCCCAAAAGAATTTGTTTTGTATAGTGATAATCATGCATTGCAGTTTGTGAATCAACATGAGAAGTTGAATCAGAAACATGCTAAATGGGTTGAGTATATGCATAATTTTACATTTGTAATTAAACACATTTCAGGTACTGCTAACAGAGTTGTTGATGCTTTGAGAAGGAAGTGTTTGTTGCTGTAGGAGTTCCAAGTCAAAACATTGGGTTTTGAGGACCTCAGGAACATGTACGCAGGAAATGCAGATTTTGGGGAAGCATATGAAGCAGCTGAGAACCCAGTTCTTAGAGATAAAAGTCCATGGATAGATTATATGATCCAGGATGGACTGTTGTTCAGAGGAAATCAACTGTGTATTCTGAATTGCTCCATGAGGGAGAATCTGTTGAAGGAGAAGCACAGTGGTGGATTGGCAGGGCATTTTGGCCATGACAAGACATTTGCAAAGCTAAGCGAGTCATACTTTTGGCCAGGGATGCGGTCAGAAGTTAAAAGGTTTGTTGACATATGTAGAATTTGCCAACATTCTAAGGGTAGGAAGTAGAATGCAAGTCTTTATCATCCATTACCCATACCAGACAAGCCATGGGATGAAATCAACATGGATTTCGTATTGGGATTGCCCAGGATGAAAAGAGGACATGATTCGATCTTTGTAGTGGTTGACAGGTTTTCCAAAATGGCACATTTTATCCCATGTCAGAAGACCAGCGATGCGACTCACATCGCAAATTTGTTTTTCAAGGAGGTTGTTAGACTTTATGGTTTACCCAGAAGCATAGTATCAGACAGGGATACAAAATTCATTGGACATTTATGGAGGACACTGTGGAAGAAGATGGGGACTAATTTGATGTTTAGTTCTTCCTATCATCCATAGACAAATGGACAAATAGAGGTGGTAAATAGAAGTCTGGGAGATTTGTTAAGAAGCTTGGTGACAGAGCACCATAGCAGCTGGGACAATGTGTTGCCACAGGTAGAGTTTGTATACAACGACTCAGTGAATAGAAGCACACGAAAAATTCCATTTGAGATTGTATACGGCAAGTAGCCAAGGAGTTTCTAAACTGATGGACTTAGAGCAGATAATGACTAAGAGCGCAAGTGCTGAAGAATTCGCAGAGGCGATGAAGGAACTTCACAACAGGGTGAAGGAGCGATTGCTGGAATCGAACCAGGAATATAAGCACAGAGCATATCAACATCGGAGACAACTTCAGTTCGAAGTTGGTGATCTAGTTCTGGCACATCTGAGGAAGGAAAGGTTCCCAAGGTGAACATACAATAAGCTGAAAATGAAGAAAATTGGGCCATGCAGAGTCCTAAAGAAATTGGGAGAAAACGCTTATGAAATTGATTTGCCAAGTGAGATCGGAATATCTCCAACATTCAATGTCTCAGAATTATATCCATATAAGGCTGAGGAAGAAGGAGCTGGAAGCGATGAACAGCCAGGGGTCCAGTGGCAGAAATAGATGCCGATTGCAGAAAAGCCACAGATGGAGCGTATACTTGACAAAAGAGTGAGCAAAAAGACCAAACGAAAGCAATACTTTGAGTATCTGGTGAAATGGAAGAACCATCCAGCGGAATATGCCAGCTGGGAAAGCGAAACAGAGATTCAAAAGCATGGACAGACCGTGTATGAGCTCATGGATAGGAGCCCATGAAAGTGTTCAAGCTGAGGAGTATGATGCAGGAGCATCGCCAACTCATCAAGCGAGCCAACACATCAAGCGGAGATCAGCTAGATAAACAAACCCAAATTTTTGAAGTGCTTTGGGATTGTAGCGCAAGTATTTTAATGAAGCCATTTATGAAGGTGCATTGTATATTGTGTTGGACCTTGAGCCTGTTAGCGCTCTGGAATTTTCCTAAGGCTGTTGAGGCAATCACAGAGGTAACCTCAAACCGCTTCGAGTCTTGGATCTAGCCCTCCAAGACTCAGAGAGGGATCTCTCTTTTAGATTTAACTTGGTTTGTAATAGGATAGATGTTAGGATAGCTATGAAAGTAATGAAAATATGGAGTTTTTTATTTTTAAATGGTCAGTTTGGGACAGCAAGGAGGGACATTGGGCAAATGGGGTCTACGCTTTAAAATGTGATTCACATCTCAGATTTGGACAAATCTTTTACACAGGGAAAGGTAACAGAAATATTGGATCTATTTAAGTTTTGATGGCGTCGATTTGAGGAAGAACTAGAGGAGGAAAAAAGCCAGGCAAAGGAGCAGCTAAGAATTCCTAAACTAAGCTTTAGCAGAAAACATAAAGATTGTCAAAAGGACAGATGCAGAGTATCTGCTGATAAATTCTTCTCTGTTTACTTACTTCTGACAATAAGAAATTGAAAACAAATGTAATGATCACAGGAAAATCTTAACAAAGAAAGAAACTCCACCAACACATCTACACAAGAATCCTGTAAAAAAGCATGTTCATCACTGATTGATCATTTAATAATCGTAGAAAATGTTCTGGCTAAGCACAGCCTACAGTCCAGCACAATAAAATCCTCTCACAAGTCCAGCCATATGGAAGAACAATCCACAGTTCTAAACCTCTCTCACTCAGGCCCCAGTCGAACCCTTTTTTTGTCCTTTACAGGTGTATAAATATAAAAATTTGCCTCAGCCTTTCAAAGATTCAGGATCTACCTCTGTTTTCTAAAAATAGAAAACAGTTACAAAGATTTACACATGTCAATTCTCTCTTAAAACATATCAAAACAGTAAATTGAAGGGAAACTAGATTTGATATGTGTTGCTCGACATCTGGAGTTTGTTGAGGTTTGTTGGTAGCTGGAGAATCGATGCTCCAACTACTGCCTGAAATATGGGAAAACTATGCCACTTGTGCTCTAATCTACCAGGTGTTCCTTGTAGAAGAACTTCCTGTTTACCATCTGTTTCACTTTATGCCTGAAAACTGGGATACTTTTCCACCTCGTTTCTTTGCTGCCATCGGATTCTAGAGATGATCATTTCTTTTTTGGCTGCTCAACTAAAATTCGAATGCCTCTGCCATCTCTGTCGACACGTATAACACTACACCATGCCATGAATTAATGCACTGAGGTTTAGCTATTCACTATTGAATGTGTATGTCGGAACAATCTTCAGTCTTTTCTTTAAAATCCTGAATGCAGCACTTTGTTGAGGAAGCAAAATCAAAAGACCATAAAGAGTCTTCAATAGCCAAGGATACTGTCCAGGTTTTAAAAGTTGTAGTCTCAAATGTGTAAATATCGGCATTTCCAGCAACTTGACCATCTTATCCAATTGAAACAGGCATCTCATATCTATGTTCTTCTCTACAACCAATTGGAGAACTGAGCTGGCATGTTGATATGCTTGAGAAAATAAACAGAGGCTTACAGTTGCTAGTGGTGAATGACACCATGAAGAGTATAAAGCCACAAAGAAATCTTGGCCCTCCAGATTTGATAAAGACTGTTTTAGAAGTGCCCGAAGCTCTTCCAACTTAGATGCAGTAAACAGGATTAGATTTAGTGCCTCGAGCATAAAACAGTGTGACAAGGCAGCCATTGATGAAGCATTGATCCCCCCACAGCTATGGAGTTTCAGATCAGTCAACATAAGCATTCAAACAACCTCCAGAAAGATATTTGGGCATAAAGATGCATCAAGAAGAAGAAGATTTGACAATAAAGAATGTTGAAAGGTTCTCATGCTTATCAACTAATCAATTCTGCAATTTAACTTATCGTGGCATTCTCCAACTGAATTTGTGGGAGGCTTCGAGGTCCTTTTTAGAATAACACGATGTGATTCTGTCCACTAGGCTTTGTGATTATTTTCAATATAAGATTAGCAATGCACTTAGGCTTGCTTTTTTTGACATGATCTGCCAAGCAACATTGGGTCCAAACACCAAACTCCAACTCACATAACTTCTTTACAATAGCATAAAGGTGTTCATTATCTTGTTGAGGCATTATGCAGAGGATAAGCTCGAGAGGGTTACCATTCTTCTCTACTGATTCCATCATATGTTTAATGACACCTCCAACATTCCCATTTATCTCTGTCGCCGGTGGTGCTGCCAAATTAGGGTTCATAAGCACACCATATGTCTTGCACAGTTATGGAAGTATGTTAGCAAAATTTTGAACTGCTTGAGGTGGAACAAATTTAGAAAAATAAATCACTGCCCAGGAACTGTGAGGCAAGGTTGGCCTCATATCTGAAAGGTAGTTGAATCAGTAATGGAAAGCTGCCCATTGATTGTGCCTGGTCTGTAAGGCACTGATGGAAAATACTTATAGCTCGGACAAGGCCACAAAGCAAGCGTAAGTTTTAGATAGAGAACAAGAGCCAAGGTCAAACTTTGATGCATAACCGTGAGTAACCATTGCTGCAACAAGCATTTCATGATGGTATCCATTTTATTTCTAGAATTGGATTTATAGAACCTACGGATCTCAACCAAAGGAACCTCGCAGACCACTGAGACTGTTTTTCTTAAGCCTTGTATTGAAACTACTACTGCTGCTTCAAATGGAACTGTTGATCCTGGCATATCGGCAGATTTGGTACCTGCTTTCCTGGAAAAGGAAAATTTGCAGCAGTACTGATTAGATTTTCACATGTGGGCAAAAGAGGATATCCTGGCTGAGCTATACGTGAATCCTTTCTCTCTCCCTCATTTGATGGTGTGTATCCATCCAACCAGCTGTAATAGAGCCCATGATTATTGACACCTATACTCTGGCCGACACCTGGGCGCACAAAGTAATTCATTTTTATTTTTGAAGTTTTGGGAATTAATCCCATATGCATGCGGTAAACCGAACATTGGGCATTTAAATAAACCGACAGTTACATTTTATGTCGATGAAGTGAGCCCGAGGCTTGGGCTTTGGAGTTTGGTGTTGGAACTGGCTTGTGTGTTGGTTGTTGGTGTATGAAAAGGCGTTGACTCTTGTTTTAGAGCATTCAGAGGTTGGCGCTAGGCCACTATAACTTTTTTTCTGAAAAATATTTGGCAAAATATTTAAATTTTTATAAACAAGCCAAACTCTGCATAAAGGCCGAGGGGTCAAATTTGCTAAAAAGGACCAAATTTTTGGAAAACAAACCAAATTTTCATTTGCCCACCAGAATTAGACTTTTACCATTTCAAATCAATTCACAATATTTTGATAAAAATGCACCGGAACTCGCTTTAAATCTCTCGCGCAAGCACTCATCTTTTGTTTGGTCAGTGTCGGGCACTTTCCGCCGCCTTCGCCATGCGTCATGAGCGAACACATATGCCTGAAAAAGATAAATATTATTCATAACACTGATTCCCTATTATATAGGGTTCTAACATAGGCTCCACCTGGGGAAGATAGCTTCGAAGGAGGTGTCTAGAATCGCTGAACTCTGAAATTCGCCGACCAACTGAACATTGGGCTGCCCCTAGACTGTAAACTGAAAATAAACTATGAAAAGACAAAAAGAAGGTGCTCATCTTGTTGATCTTATTGGCACATTACTACCTACCCTACTTTGCTAACAGTTACTGCTTCAATCAGGTAATGAAAAAGTGCCAATGAAGCCAACCTAGCAGTTGATCCCATGATTGGGTTTCCTCATCATGTTTGATGAAAATCAAGGCTGAAATATGTAATGGAAACTGGTGATGGCTCGGGTCCTTACAGAAAAAACATGTTTGAACAGTTATACTGAAAAGGAGATCCATATAATTTGCAACCGGGTCAATATATATATGATCTATTTGTTGATTCTCCAGGTATTCGTTTGGCATTTTATCATGGATAAGTTTCCCATTCGTGTTCTCAATATCAAACCATGACTGCAGTTGTTCAATTTCAGACTTATTCTTGCAAACAACATATTCTTCAATCAGAAAATCGAAAGATGATACAATATATTTTGGTTTAGGAGACGTAAGTTTCTCATAAAATTGTTTTGGAGGTTGGAAACTGTATGACTGAATCTTAGTATTCAAGAGCTCAATATCCCTTTCGAGTTTTTCAGCCAACAGCTCGAGAACACAAATTTTACTTTCATGAGAAAAAAATTTCGATTTCCAACAATGAAACAAGGCTGTTAACGGAACTTCATCAATTTGAAAATCTGCTAACTCATCTCTGAAATCTTTTATAGCTTCACAATGCATAGGATCTTCCACATACCTTGTCATCTGGAAGCATCATCAAGGCTTTGAAATCTGGATTCTTCAACAATGAAGTCGCTTGCGATCTTTGAAGCTTGGGATCTTGAACAATGGAGTCACCAGGTGAATGGTACGACCTTCTTGTGTTTGGCTTCTGTTCACCATTCAGAAGTCAAATCTGAACTTGAAGTGCAGATCTGGAGAAGGCCCCAGTGGAGTCGCCAAAAATGTTAGTGCTCTGTAATTTGCCTAAGGCTGCTGAGGCAATCACAAAGGTAACCTCAAACTGCTTTGAGTCTTGGATCTAGCCCTCCAAGACTCAGAGAGGGATCTCTCTTTTAGATTTAACTTGGTTTGTAATAGGACAAATGTTAGGCTAGCTATGAAAGTAATGAAAATATGGAGTTTTTTATTTTTAAATGGTTAGTTTGGGACAGTAAGGAGGGCCATTGGGAAAATGGGGTTTGCAGTTTAAAATGTGATTCACATCTCAGATCTGGACAAATCTTTTACAAAGTGCAAGGTAACAAAAATATTGGATCGATTTAAGTTTTGATGGCATCGATTTGAGAAAGAACTAGGGGAGGAAAAAAGCCAGGCAAAGGAGCAGCTAAGAATTCCTAAACTAAGCTTTAGCAGAAAACATAAAGATTGTCAAAAGGACAGATGTAGAGTATCTGTTGATAAATTCTTCTCTGTTTACTTACTTCTGACAATAAGAAATTGAAAATAAACGTAATGATCATAGGAAAAACTTAACAAAGAAAGAAACTCCACCAACACATCTACACAGGAATACTGTAAAAAAGAATGTTCATCACTGATTGATCATTTAATAATTGCAGAAAATGTTCTGGCTAAGCACAACCTACATTCCAGCACAATAAAAGCCTCTCACAGGTCCAGCCATATGGAAGAACAATCCACATGTATAAACCTCTCTCACTCAGGCCCCAGTCAAACCCTTGTTCTATCCTTTATAGGTGTATAAATACAAAAATTTTCCTCAGCCTTTCAAAGATTCGGGCTCTACCTCTATTTTCTAAAAATAGAAAATAATTACAAAGATTTACACATGTCAATTCTCTCTTAAAACAGATCAAAACAGTAAATTAAAGGGAAACTAGATTTGATATCTGTTGCTCGACATTTGGAGTTTGTTGAGGTTTGCTGGTAGCTGGAGAATCAATGCTCCAACTACTACCTGAAATATGGGAAAACTATGCCACTTGTGCTCTAATCTGCCAGGTGTTCCTTGTAGAAGAACTTCTTGTTTACCATCTGTTTCACTTTATGCCTAAAAACTGGGATACTTTGCCACCTCGTTTCTTTGCTACCATCAGATTCTGGAGATGATCATTTCTTTGTTGGCTGCTAAACCAAAATTCGAATGCCTCTGCCATCTCTGTCGACACATATAGCACTGCACCATGCCCCCGAATTAATGCACTGAGGTTTAGCTATTCACTATTGAATGTGTATGTCGGAACAATGTTCTGTCTTTTCTTTAAAATCATGAATGCAACACTTTTCTGAGGAAGCAACGTCAAAAGGCCATAAAGAGTCTTCAACAGCCAAGGATACTGTCCAGGTTTCAAAAGCTGTAGCCTCAAATGTGTAAATATCGGCATTTCCAGCAACTTGACCAGCGTATTCAATTGAAACAGGTATCTCATATCTATGTTCTTCTCTACAACCAATTGGAGAACTGAGCTGGCATTTTGATATGCCTGAGAAAATAAACAAAGGCTTACAGTTTCTAGTGGTGAATGACACCATGAAGAGTATAAAGCCACACAGAAATCTTGGCCTTCCAGATTTGATAAAGACTGTTTTAGAAGTGCCCGAAGCTCTTCCAACTTAGATGCAGAATCATGATTAGATTTAGTGCCTCAAGCATAAAATAGTGTGACAAGGCAGCCATTGATGAAGCATTGATCCCCTCACAGCTATGGAGTTTCATATCAGTCAACATAAGCATTCAAACATCCTCCAAAAAGATATTTGGGCATAAAGATGCATCAAGAAGACGAAGATTTGACAATAAAGAATGCTGAAAGGTTCTCATGCTTATCAACTAATCAATTCTACAATTTAACTTATCGTGGCATTCTCCAACTGAATTTGTGGGAGGCTCCGAGGTCCTTTTTAGAATAACACGATGTGATTCTGTCCACCAATCTTTGCGTTTATTTTCAATATAAGATTAGAAGTGCACTTAGTCTTGCATTTTTTGACATGATTTGCCAAGCAACACTGGGTCCAAACACCAAACTCCAACTCACATAACTTCTTTACAATAGCATAAAGGTGTTGGTTATCTTATTGATACATTATGCAGAGGATAAGCTTGAGAGGGTTACCATTCTTCTCTGCTGATTCCATCATATGTTTAATGACACCTCCAACATTCCCATTTATCCCTGTCGCCGGTGGTGCTGCCAAATTAGGGTTCATAATAACACCATATGTCTTGCACAGTTCTGGAAGTATGTTAGAAAAATTTTGAACTGCTTGAGGTGGAACAAATTTAGAAAAATAAATCACTGCCCAGGAACTGTGAGGAAAGGTTGGCCTCATATCTGAAAGGTAGTCGAATCAGTAATGGAAAGCTGCCCATTGATTGTGCCTGGTCTGTAAGGCACTGATGGAAAATACTTATATCTTGGACAAGGCCACAAAGCAAGCGTAAGTTTTAGATAGAGAACAAGAGCCAAGGTCAAACTTTGATGCATAACCGTGAGTAACCATTACTGCAACAAGCATTTCATGATGGTATCCGTTTCATTTCTAGAATTGGCTTTATAGAACCTATGGATCTCAACCAAAGGAACCTCCCAAACCATAGAGATTGTTGTTGTTAAGACTTGTATTGAAACTACTACTGCTACTTCAAATGGAACTGTTGATCTTGGCATATCAACAGATTTGGTACCTGCTTGCCTGGAAAAGGAAAATTTGCAGCAACACTTATTAGATTGTCACTTGTGGGCAAAAGAGGATAGCCTGGCTGAGCTATACGTGAATCCTTTCTCTCTCCCTCATTTGACAGTGTGTATCCATCCAACCAACTGTAATAGAGACCATGATTATTGACACCTATACTTTGGCCGACACCTGGGCGCACAGAGTAATTCATTTGTATTTTTGAAGTTTTGGGAATTAATCCCACATGCATGTGGTAAACCGAACATTGGGTGTTTAAATAAACCAACAGTTACATGTTATGTCGATGAAGTGAGCCTAAGGCTTGGGATTTGGAGTTTGGTGTTGGCGTTGGCTTGTGTGTTGGTTGTTGGTGTATGAAAAGGCGTTGACTCTTGTTTTAGAGCATTCGGAGGCTGGCCCTAGGCCACTATAACTTTTTGCTGAAAAATATTTGGCAAAATATTTAAATTTTTATAAACAAGCCAAACTCTGCATAAAGGACGAGGGGCCAAATTTGCTAAAAAGGACCAAATTTTAGGAAAACAAACCAAATTTGCATTTGCCCACCAGAATTAGACTTTTACCATTTCAAACCAATTCACAATCTTTTGATAAAAATGCACCGGAACTCGCTTTAAAGCTCGTGCGCAAGCACTCGTCTTATGTTTGGTCAGTGTCGGGCGCTTTCCGCCGCCTTCGCCATGCATCATGAGCGAAAGCATATGCCTGAAAAAGATAAATATTATTCAGAACACTGATTCCCTATTATATAGGGTTCTAACAGAGCCTTTAATCTCTCGTCCTTTGGTAGATAGGAGGAATTTAATAGATTTAATGCTGGTAGATAGGATTTTTAAGTCTAGATTTGATAGTTTAGAGTTCGAGAGGGAAAACGGATATAGACACCCTCATTGTACATTGTAACATAATCGAGAGCATTCAGGAGAAGAGAAGAGAAAGCAGAGAATATTGTATGAAGAACACTCATGTACAGGCGTTTGAATTAATAGAAGAAAGTTCTGGTTCAAACTCATGGTTAGTGTTGTTTTCTCTGTGTATTGAGGTTAGGCTCATGAATGTTTGATTTCTTGTTATGCATTTGCTTTGTATATGCTATGCACATGATTTCATGTTTCAACCTGAAATCTGAAAGGGAGAGAGAGTGAGGTTGAACTGTTTCTCTATCTGAGCCAGAAGATTCCTGCAAGGTGTGCAGTTGAAGTCATCTGCAAGGAGTGCATTGATGAAGGCTCAGTAGTTTAACTTTGTTCTCATTCACCCAGAAGTGGAAGTAATTTGTTGAAGCCGTGCAAGGAGTGCACAGGCTGAAGAAGAAATCTCAGCGGTGAATCTGAGCAAGGGAAATCAAAGATGGCTACTGCAGGAGTTGCGCAGAGTTGAAGGGATTAAACACTGGAGATTTGTTAAATGATCACCGTGAGGAGCGTGTGCAAGTCCCTCTGAAAGAATCAGAGTGGGAAAAGCTCAGGGAGGATAGCCCTTTGAGTTTGTTGAAGGATAGCGCAGAGAGGTTATAGCTCAAAGGTTGGAAAGAATTGTCACAGGGTTGCGTGCAGGTGAACAAGTTCAGGAAGAACACTTGGTTTCTCGCAAGAATCGCCAAGGAAGGAATGGACGGTTGAAAATCTCCGAGGATATTCCGCGAGTTTCTGAAGATCGTTAGATCTTGCGGAGGTGCAGGGAAGTTATCATTGCAAGCGTGTAAAGGTTTGAAGCTCAGAAGGGGCAGAGCCGTCGATCAAGACCACAAGGGCCGTCAGATCTACACGTGGTATCGTGTATCGGGGATTCGCGAGTCGAAGCTCTAAAATTAGACAACAAAAGTTGTGATATCACGAGTAGCGATATCCCGAAAGGATCAGAACCTTCCATTAGCAAGGACACGTGTCAGAAGATCGCCTATCGGGGGTTCGCGAGAAAAGGGTCGAAGCATTTGCAACAGAAATCGTGAGATCGCGAGACCTGATATCACGAAAGACTATGTCAGCAGGGTGGGTCCATAGGACGTAGTGGAGGATAGGTGTCGGAAGGTAAAACTCCGCAGGGAGCCATCGACATGTGGCATCGACACATCGCGAACTCGGAGGTTCGGGAGTTTGAGTAGCAAGAAATTGCATCAAAATTTGTGAGGTCGCGAGAGCGAGTGTAAGACAGGTGGCAGAGATCTGAAGTCTTGGCATCTCGGGACTCAGGAGCCGCGGAATTGGATAATTGATCTTGCGAGTGGCGAAGTCTCAAGGTAGCGAGGTCGCGAGTCTCGGCACCTCGGGCCTCGAGAGTTGAAGGAGGAGTTGTTTAACCCCGCGAGTAGCGAGGAAGCGAGGTTCCGAAAGCGCGATATCAGCATCTCGGCGCATCGGGCCTCAAAATTCGAGGGAGAAACCAATTGACCTCGTGAAAGGCGAAGTCACGAGGGGGCGAAATCCAAGTCCCGATATCGACGTCTCGGCACCTTGGGTATCGAGAGTTGGAAGCCCAAAGACTTGGTGTCGCGAAAGGAAAAGTCGCGATAGGGCGGGATCGTGATAAGGATAGAAGTCCCGATAGAGCAGATGAAATTCAACATTGACAGATGCCTCGGATCTCAGGGATTCAGGAGTCTAGAAATCGATTGTGAACTCGCAAAGCCGCGAAGTTCCGATCCTCCAATAAATCAATGGAGGGGGATCGCGTGAAGAATTCTGTGGGTGTAAGAAATCCCCGATAAGGGATTTGAAGAGAGTTTCAGCTCTTCGGGCTGAAGGAAGAGAAGGCCCTGAGGGAGCGGACATGATGGGTGGCACATTTGCATCATGTAGTTACACACTGGCTGTCTTGGGTTAGATAGAATGTACACGCGTGCAGTAATGGAGCAGGGTGCATAGGCCTTTATAAAAGGGTTTTTAAAGAAGAGTTGTTCAACAATGTTTTGGCCAAGAAGGAATTTGAGATGGATTGATGCCAGGTAAGCATGTCTAGTGCAAATTAGGGTTATAACACAAGGGGATTGTGGTTTTAATCCATGGAGGTCAAAGGTTGGAGGCTGGGTATTCGCCCATGAAATTGAGGTGTAAAATATCACTGGGTAAGAGAGCACATACTTAGTTGGGTGAACGTCATAGAGTTACGAGGTAAATACAAAATGAAGGGTACAATTTCGTTGTCCAAAGATCTCTAAGTAATAACAAAACAGAGTAAATTCATCGTGAAAATGTGTTAAAAATGCATAGTGAAATATCCATGAAACTAATAAAAACGTAGAGTTAACAAATTTGTGGATGAGTGTATTGAGCCACAAAGAATAATTCCCATAACATAACAGAGTAAATTCATCGTCAACAAACATAGAGTTAAGTTTGTGGGGAGGGATCACAATGCATATTTGAGTTTCCAGCAATATATAAAAACATAGAATAAATTCATCCAACATTATATAAAAATGCAGAGATAACTTTTTCAGCAACCTTTAAAAAAAATGCAGAGTTAAACTGTAGAGCAAGGTAGACTAGAAGTAAGGAAAAATGCACAATAAATCACCAGGAGAAGCATTAGAACTCAGCCTTGAATGATTACCAGGGAGGGTATTAAATGCAAGGATCAACGCAAGGGTCTTAAGCAGTTCACTGTGGGAAGAAAAACCACCACAGTGAAAGATAGTTACTCAACGATGAACAATCAACAGGGTTATATGGTTGGGCAGAAACACCCTTCGCTCATCATCCACGCACAAAAAAGCAGGGCATTTGGATCCATAGGTCTATTCACACCGAAGTGACGACCATAGATCCTTCTCCTAGAGGACTGCTTGGGCGTGGACTGATGATTTAGGGATGAAGGCGAAGAAAGAAAAATAAAAACCGCAATCATCAAAAATCAATAAAAACATAGGACAATCACTACAATCATGGATCGAAAGCCAAGGGGATCAATCAACAATGATCTTAAGACTATGGGGGAGATTCAGTTATCAATAAAATGCTAGGTCAATCATTTCCCTCACCCATTAAATACAAAACTAAAGGCATAAAGTATACTAATAATCTATCATGAAGAAATAAAGGAAGTGTACCGTAGCCCAAGTCGTCCACTCTGAGTTTTTGTCCCGCGTGCACCGTGCAGCTCCCGCTTGTGATCGATGAGATGTCACCAGTACCTCCCATCCAATGCTAGGAGTACTCTTCTTCCCCATTAGCCCCCCGAGCTACAAAGGTGCCACGCACACTAACCACATAATCAACTAGCTTCCAACTTGCCTCGGAAGGCTGAGCTACCACTCCTCACCGAGCTGGGTATCCCAACTCCCACAATCTAAGTCAGTAAAGTCTAAACTTCTGCAGCATAACCTTGCGCATGACAAAAGAGATCCATCCTCCTCCTCCTCCCTCCTTTATATATATTTTCTAAGTCAATTACTTTCCCAAAATCCCTTTTAATTTATTGTTCAATAATTTAATTCATAATAATCCTCCTTGTACATGTGTCACCCAACCGCTTCATTACACCAAAAATTAATTTCTTTAATTAATTAATTACCCCTATCTCCCTCACCACCTAAAATCACTCCTAGAATCGCTCCTAGGTGCCCCCATATTCCTTTACAAGTTTTAATGACTTTCCACCTTACTAATTTACTACTTGAGTTTAATTTAGAAAGTTCTTAAATGCTAGATACCTTACTAAGTTAGACTTTCTACTTTTTCCTTGTGTTTCCCCTTTCTTTTTATATTTCCCGTTTTTTC
>JASDQU010680818.1:11286-29088 GCA_032191745.1 Picea mariana | reverse complement strand
GTGTGTCGTTCCAATGGTACTAAGTCCAAAGAAAGATGGAGGTTGGAGAATGTGCATTGATTCAAGAGCCATTAACAAGATAACCATCAGGTACAGGTTTCCATTACCATGGATGGATGACTTGATGGATTGTTTAAGTGGAGCTAAATTTTTTTCAAAGGTTGATTTGAAAATAGGATATCATCAGATTCGCATGAGGGGAGGCGATGAATGGAAGACAACCTTCAAAACTAACGAAGGGTTGTATGAGTGGCTAGTCATGCCATTTGGCTTGACGAATGCACCAAGTACCTTCATGAGGTTAATGAATGAAGTGCTGAAGGAATTCATTGGTAAGTTTGTCATTGTTTATCTGGATGACATATTGATTTTCATCAAAATGAAAGAAGAACACTTATATCATTTAGCTGCAGTAATGAAGAAGCTACAGCAAGAGAAACTGTTGATCAACATGAGGAAATCTTCATTCATGAAGAAAGAACTCATTTACTTGGGTAAAATCATATCGGTGAATGAATTAAAGATGGATCCAAGTAAAGTGGAGGTAATTAAAAATTGGCCATCACCGAGAAATATTTTCGAGGTGAGAAGTTTTCATCGACTGGCTAGTTTCTACTGAAAATTCATCAGGAATTTCAGTGGAATTAGCGCAGCGATGATGGATACCATCAAGAAAAGACATAAATCTTTTCATTGGACTGAAGAGGCAGAGAAGAGCTTCAATCTGTTGAAGCGGAAGATCACAGAACAACTGGTTTTGGTGTTGCCGGATTTTACGAAAGTGTTCCAGGTAAAATGTGATGCAAGTGGCTTTGCCATAGGAGCGGTCTTAAGCCAGGAGGATAGACCAATTGCGTATTTCAGTGAGAAGCCAGATGAGGCAAAAGTGAAGTATTCCAAGTATGACAAAGAATTTTATGCCATCATACAGGCACTGAAAAAGTGGAGGCATTACTTGATCCCAAAAGAATTTGTTTTTTATAGTGATAATCATGCATTGCAGTTTGTGACTCAACAGGAGAAGTTGAATTAGAAACATGCTAAATGGGTTGAGTATATGAAGAATTTTACATTTGTAATTAAACACATTTCAGGTACTACTAACAAAGTTGCTGATGCTTTGAGCAAGAAGTGTTTGTTGCTGCAGGAGTTCTGAGTCAAAACATTGGGTTTTGAGGACCTCAGGAACATGTACGCAGGAGAAGCAAATTTTGGGGAAGCATATGAAGTAGCTGAGAAACCAGTTCTCAGAGATAGGAGTCCGTGGATAGATTATATGATCCAGGATGGACTGTTGTTCAGAGGAAATCAACTGTGTATTCTGAATTGCTCCATGAGGGATAATTTGTTGAAGGAGAAGCACAGTGGTGGATTGGCAGGGCATTTTGGCCACGATAAGACATTTGCAAAGCTAAGCGAGTCATACTTTTGGCCAGGGATGCGGTCATAAGTTAAAAGGTTTGTTGACATATGTAGAATTTGCCAACATTCTAAGGGCAGGAAGCATAATGCAGGTCTTTATCAGCCATTACCCATACCAGACAGACCATGGGATGAAATCAACATGGATTTCATATTGGGATTTCCTAGGATGCAAAGAGGACATGATTCGATCTTTGTAGTGGTTGATAGGTTTTCCAAAATGTCACATTTTATCCCATGTCAGAAGACCAGCGATGCGACTCACATCGCAAATTTGTTTTTCAAGGAGGTCGTTAGACCTTATGGTTTACCCAAAAGCATAGTATCAGACAGGGATACGAAATTCATTGGACATTTCTGGAGGACACTGTGGAAGAATATGGGGACTAATTTGATGTTTATTTCTTCCTATCATCCACAGATAGATGGACAAATAGAGGTGGTAAATAGAAGTCTAGGAGATTTGTTAAGAATCTTGGTGACAGAGAACCATAGCAGCTGGGACAATGTGTTTCCATAGGCAGAGTTTGTATACAACGACTCAGTGAATAGAAGCACAGGAAAAAGTCCATTTGAGATTGTATACGGCAAGTAGCCAAGAGGAGTTTCTGAACTGAGGGACTTAGAGCAGATAATGACTAAGAGCGCAAGCGCTAAAGAATTCAGAGAGGCGATGAAGGAACTTCACAATAGGGTGAAGGAGCGATTGCTGGAATCGAACCAGGAATATAAGCGCAGAGCAGATCAGCATCGAAGACAACTTTAGTTCGAAGTTGGTGATCTAGTTCTGGCACATCTGAGGAAGGAAAGGTTCCCAAGGGGAACATACAATAAGCTGAAAATGAAGAAAATTGGGCCATGCAGAGTCCTAAAGAAATTGGGAGAAAACGCTTATGAAATTGATTTTCCAAGTGAGATCGGAATATCTCCAACATTCAATGTCTCAGACTTATATCCATATAAGGCTGAGGAAGTAGGAGATGGAAGCGATGAACAGCCAGGGGTCTAGTGGCAGAAACAGATGCCGATTGCAGAAAAGCCACATATGGAGCATATACTTGACAAAAGAGTGAGCAAAAAGACCAGATGAAAGCAATACTTTGAGTATCTGGTGAAATGGAAGAACCATCCAGTGGAATATGCCAGCTGGGAAAGAGAAACAGAGATTCAAAAGCATGGACAGACCGTGCAGGAGCTCATGGATAGGGAGCCCATGAAAGTTTTCAAGCCGAGGAGTATGATGCAGGAGCATCGCCAACTCATCAAGCGAGTCAACACATCAAGCGGAGATCAGCTAGATAAACAAACCCAAATTTTTGAAGTGATTTTGGATTGTAGTGAAAGTCTTTTAATGAAGCCATTTATGAACGTGCATTGTATATTGTAGTGGACCTTGAGCCTGTTAGTGCTCTGTAATTTGCCTAAGGCTGTTGAGGCAATCATAGAGGTAACCTCGAACCGCTTCGAGTCTTGGATCTAGCCCCCCAAGACTCAGAGAGGGATCTCACTTTTAGATTTAACTTGGTTTGTAATAGGACAGATGTTAGGCTAGCTATGAAAGTAATGAAAATATGGAGTTTTTGATTTTTAAATGGTTAGTTTGGGACAGCAAGGAGGGCCATTGGGCAAATGGGGTCTGCACTTTAAAATGTGATTCACATCCCAGATTTGGACAAAGCTTTTACACAGGGAAAGGTAACAGAAATATTGGATCCATTTAAGTTTTGATGGCGTCGATTTGAGGAAGAACTAGGAGAGGAAAAAAGCCAGGCAAAGGAGCAGCTAAGAATTCCTAAACTAAGCTTTAGCAGAAAACATAAAGATTGTCAAAAGGACAGATGCAGAGTATCTGCTGATAAATTCTGCTCTGTTTACTTACTTCTGACAATAATAAATTGAAAACAAACGTAATGATCGCAGGAAAAGCTTAACAAAGAGAGAAACTCCACCAACACATCTACACAGGAATCCTGTAAAAAAGCATGTTCATCACTGATTGATCATTTAATAATTGCAGAAAATGTTCTGGCTAAGCACAGCCTACAGTCCAGCACAATAAAAGCCTCTCACAGGTCCAACCATATGGAAGAACAATCCACATTTCTAAACCTCTCTCACTCAGGCCCCAGTCGAACCCTTGTTCTGTCCTTTACAGGTGTATAAATACAAAAATTTGCCTCAGCCTTTCAAAGATTCGGGCTCTACCTCTGTTTTCTAAAAATAGAAAACAGTTACAAAGATTTACACATGCCAATTCTCTCTTAAAACATATCAAAACAGTAAATTAAAAGGAAACTAGATTTGATATCTGCTGCTCGACATCTGGAGTTTGTTGAGGTTTGCTGGTAGCTGGAGAATCAATGCTCCAACTACTGCCTGAAATATGGGAAAACTATGCCATTTGTGCTCTAATCTGCTAGGTGTTCCTTGTAGAAGAACTTCCTCTTTACCATCTGTTTCAGTTTATGCCTGAAAACTGGGATACTTTGCCACCTCGTTTCTTTGCTGCCATCAGATTCTAGAGATGATCATTTCTTTGTTGGCTGCTCAACTGAAATTCGAATGCCTCTGCCATCTCTGTCGACACGTATAGCACTGCACCATGCCCCTGAATTAATGCACTAAGGTATAGCTATTCACTATTGAATGTGTATGTCGGAACACTCTTCAGTCTTTTCTTTAAAATCTTGAATGCAGCACTTTGCTGAGGAAGCAACATCAAAAGGCCATAAAGAGTCTTCAATAGCCAAGGATACTATCCAGGTTTTAAAAGCTGTAGTCTCAAATGTGTAAATATTGGCATTTCCAGCAACTTGACCAGCTTATCCAATTGAAACAGGCATCTCATATCTATGTTCTTCTCTACAACCAATTGGAGAACTGAGCTGGCATGTTGATATGCCTGAGAAAATAAACAAAGGCTTACAGTTGCTAGTCATGAATGACACCATGAAGAGTATAAAGCCACAAAGAAATCTTGGCCTTCCAGATTTGATAAAGACTGTTTTAGAAGTGCCCGAAGCTCTTCCAATTTAGATGCAGTAAACAGGATTAGATTTAGTGCCTCGAGCATAAAACAGTGTGACAAGGCAGCCATTGATGAAGCATTGATCCCCTCACAGCTATGGAGTTTCATATCAGTCAACATAGGCATTCGAACAACCTCCAGAAAGATATTTGGGCATAAATATGCATCAAGAAGATGAAGATTTGACAATAAAGAATGTNGTTGAAAGGTTCTCATGCTTATCAACTAATCAATTCTTCAATTTAACTTATCGTGGCATTCTCCAACTGAATTTGTGGGAGGCTTTGAGGTCCTTTTTAGAATAACACAATGTGATTCTGTCCACCAAGCTTTGCGATTATTTTCAATATAACATTAGCAATGCACTCAGGCTTGCATTTTTTGATATGATCTGCCAAGCAACACTGGGTCCAAACACCAAAATCCAACTCACATAACTTCTTTACAATAGCATAAAGGTGTTCATTATCTTGTTGAGGAATTATGCAGAGGATAAGCTTGAGAGGGTTACCATTCTTCTCTGTTGATTCCATCATATGTTTAACGACACCTCCAACATTCTGATTTATCTCTGTCGCCGATGGTGCTGCCAAATTAGGGTTCATAAGAACACCATATGTCTTGCACAGTTCTGGAAGTATGTTAGCAAAATTTTGAACTGCTTGAGGTGGAACAAATTTAGAAAAATAAATCACTGCCCAGGAACTGTGAGGCAAGGTTGGCCTCATATATGAAAGGTAGTTGAATCAGTAATGGAAAGTTGCCCATTGATTGTGCCTGGTCTGTAAGGCACTGATGGAAAATACTTATAGCTCGGACAAGGCCACAAAGAAAGTGTACGTTTTAGATAGAGAACAAGAGCCAAGGTCAAACTTTGATGCATAACCGTGAGTAACCATTGCTGCAACAAGCATTTCATGATGGTATCCATTTCATTTCTAGAATTGGCTTTATAGAACCTACGGATCTCAACCAAAGGAACCTCGTAGACCACAGAGACTGTTGTTATTAAGCCTTGTATTGAAACTACTGTTGTTTCTTCAAATGGAACTGTTGATCCTGGAATATCGACAGATTTGGTACTTGGTTTCCTGGAAAAGGAAAATTTGTAGCAGTACTGATTAGATTTTCACTTATGGGCAAAAGAGGATAGCCTGGCTGAGCTATACATGAATCCTTTCTCTCTCCCTCATTTGACGGTGTGTATCCATCCAACCAGCTGTAATAGAGCCCATGATTATTGACACCTATACTCTGGCTGACACCTAGGTGCACAGAGTAATTCATTTTTATTTTTGAAGTTTTGGGAATTAATCCCACATGCATGCGGTAAACCGAACATTGGGTGTTTAAATAAACCAATAGTTACATGTTATGTCGATGAAGTGAGCCCAAGGCTTGGGATTTGGAGTTTGGTGTTGGCACTAGCTTGTGTGTTGGTTGTTGGTGTATGAAAAGGAACTGACTCTTGGTTTAGAGCATTTGGAGGTTGGCGCTAGGCCACTATAACTTTTTGCTAAAACATATTTGGCAAAATATTTAAATTTTTATAAACAAGCCAAACTCTGCATAAAGGCCGAGGGGCCAAATTTGCTAAAAAGGACCAAATTTTTGGCAAACAAACCAAATTTGCATTTTCCCACCAGAATTAGACTTTTACCATTTCAAACAAATTCACAATCTTTTGATAAAAATGCACCGGAACTCGCTTTAAAGCTCGCGCACTCATCTTATGTTTGGTCAGTGTCGGGCGCTTTCCGCCACCTTCGCCATGCGTCATGAGCGAACACATATGCCTGAAAAAGATAAATATTATTCAGAACACTGATTCCCTATTATATAGGGTTCTAACATAGGCTCCACCTGGGGAAGATAGCTTCGAAGGAGGTGTCTATAATTGCTGAACTTTGAAATTCGCCGACCAGCTGAACATTGGGCTGCCCCCAAACTGTAAACTAAAAATAAACTATGAAAAGACAAAAAGAAGGTGCTCATCCTGTTGATCTTATTGGCACATTCCTACCTACCCTACTTTGCTAACAGTTACTGCTTCAATAAGGTAATGAAAAAGTGCCAATGAAGCCAACCCAACAGTTGATCCCATGATTGGGTTTCCTCATCGTGTTTGATGAAAATCAAGGCTGAAATATGTAATGACAACTGGTGATGGCTCGGGTCCTTGCAGAAAAAACATGTTTGAACAGTTATACTGAAAAGGAGATCCATATAATTTGCAAACGGGTCAATAAATATATGATCTATTTGTTGATTCTCTAGGTATTCGTTTGGCATTTTATCATGGATAAGTTTCCCATTCGTGTTCTCAATATCAAACTATGACTGCAGCTGTTCGGTTTCAGACTTATGCTTGCAAACAACATATTCTTCAATCAGAAAATCGAAACATGATACAATATTTTTTGGTTTAGGAGACGTAAGTTTCTCATAAAATTGTTTTGGAGGTTGGAAATTGTAGGACTGAATCTCAGTATTCAAGAGCTCAATATCCCTTTCGAGTTTTTTAGCCAACATCTCGAGAACACAAATTTTACTTTCATGAGAAAAAAATTTCTATTTCCAACAATGAAACAAGGTTGTTAACGAAACTTCATCAATTTGAAAATCTGCTAACTCATCCCTGAAATATTTTATAGCTTCACAATGTATAGGATCTTCCAATTACCTTGTCATCTGAAAGCATCATCAAGGCTTTGAAATCTAGATTCTTCAGCAGTGAGGTCGCTTGCGATCTTTGAAGCTTGGGATCTTGAACAATGGAGTCTCCAGGTAAATGGTACAGCCTTCTTGTGTTTGGCTTCTATTCACCATTCAGAAGTCAAATCTGAACTTGAAGTGCAGATCTGGAGAAGGCCCCAGTGGAGTCGCCAAAAATGTTAGCACTCTGTAATTTGCCTAAGGCTGCTGAGGCAATCACAAAGGTAACCTCGAACCGCTTTGAGTCTTGGATCTAGCCCTCCAAGACTCATAGAGGGATCTGTCTTTTAGATTTAACTTGGTTTGTAATAGGACAAATGTTAGGCTAGCTATGAAAGTAATGAAAATATGGAGTTTTTGATTTTTAAATGGTTAGTTTGGGACAGCAAGGAGGGCCATTGGGCAAATGGGGTCTGCAGTTTAAAATGTGATTCACATCTCAGATCTGGACAAATCTTTTACACAATGCAAGGTAACATAAATATTGGATCGATTTAATTTTTGATGGCGTCGATTTCAGGAAGAACTAGGGGAGGAAAAAAGCCAGGCAAAGGAGCAGCTAAGAATTCCTAAACTAAGCTTTAGCAGAAAACATAAAGATTGTCAAAAGGACAGATGCAAAGTATCTGTTGATAAATTTTTCTCTGTTTACTTACTTCTGACAATAAGAAATTGAAAATAAATGTAATGATCACAGGAAAAACTTAACAAAGAAAGAAACTCCACCAACACATCTACACAGGAATCCTGTAAAAAAGCATGTTCATCACTGATTGATCATTTAATATCTGCAGAAAATGTTCTGGCTAAGCACAGCCTACAGTCCATCACAATAAAATCCTCTCACAGGTCCAGCCATATGAAAGAACAATCCACAGGTCTAAACCTCTCTCACTCAGGCCCCAGTTGAACCCTTGTTCTATCCTTTACAGGTGTATAAATACAAAAAAATTCCTCAGCCTTTCAAAGATTCTGGCTCTACCTCTGTTTTCTAAAAATAGAAAATAGTTACAAAGATTTACACATGCCATTTCTCTCTTAAAACAGATCAAAACAGTAAATTAAAGGGAAACTAGATTGATATCTGTTGCTCGACATCTGAAGTTTGTTGAGGTTTGCTGGTAGCTAGAGAATTGATGCTCCAACTACTACCTGAAATATGGGAAAACTATGCCACTTGTGCTCTAATCTGTCAGGTGTTCCTTGTAGAAGAACTTCCTGTTTACCATCTGTTTCACTTTATGCCTAAAAACTGGGATACTTTGCCACCTCGTTTCTTTGCTGCCATTAGATTTTGGATATGATCATTTCTTTGTTGGCTGCTCAACCAAAATTCGAATGCCTCTACCATCTCTGTCGACACGTATAGCACTGCACCATGCCCCTGAATTAATGCACCGAGGTTTAGCTATTCACTATTGAATGTGTATGTCGGAACAGTCTTCAGTCTTTTCTTTAAAATCTTGAATGTAGCACTTTGCTGAGGAAGCAACATCAAAAGGCCATAAAGAGTCTTCAACAACCAAGGATACTGTCAAGGTTTCAAAAGCTGTAGTCTCAAATGTGTAAATATCGACATTTCCAACAACTTGCCCAGCTTATCCAATTGAAACAGGCATCTCATATCTATGTTCTTCTCTACAACCAATTGGAGAACTGAGCTGGCATTTTTATATGCCTGAGCAAATAAACAGAGGCTTACAGTTGCTAGTGGTGAATGACACCATGAAGAGTATAAAGCCACAAAGAAATACTGGCCTTCCAGATTTGATAAAGACTGTTTTAGAAGTGCTCGAAGCTCTTCCAACTTAGATGCAATTAACAGGATTAGATTTAGTGCCTCGAGCATAAAACAGTGTGACAAGGTAGGCATTGATGAAGCATTGATCCCCTCACAACTATGGAGTTTCATATCAGTCAACATAGGCATTCGAATAGCCTCCAGAAAATATATTTGGGCATAAAGATGCATCAAGAAGACGAAGATTTGACAATAAAGAATGCTGAAAGGTTCTCATGCTTATCAACTAATCAATTCTGCAATTTAACTTATTGTGGCATTCTCCAACTAAATTTGTGGGAGGCTTCAAGGTCCTTTTTAGAATAACACGATGTGATTCTGTCCACCAAGATTTGTGTTTATTTTCAATATAAGATTATCAATGCACTCAGGCTTTCATTTTTTGACATGATCCGCCAAGCAACACTGGGTCCAAACACCAAACTCCAACTCACATAACTTCTTTACAATAGCATAAAGGTGTTGGTTATCTTATTGAGGCATTATGTAGAGGATAAGCTTGAGAGGGTTACCATTCTTCTCTGCTGATTCCATCATATGTTTAATGACACCTCCAACATTCCCATTTATCTCTGTCGCCGGTGGTGCTACCAAATTAGGGTTCATAATCACACCATATGTATTGCACAGTTCTGGAAGTATGTTAGAAAAATTTTGAACTGCTTGAGGTGGAACAAATTTTGAAAAATAAATCACTGCCCAGGAACTGTGAGGCAAGGTTGGCCTCATATTTGAAAGGTAGTTGAATCAGTAATGGAAAGCTGCCCATTGATTATGCCTGGTCTGTAAGGCACTGATGGAAAACACTTATAGCTTGGACAAGGCCACAAAGCAAGCGTAAGTTTTAGATAGAGAACAAGAGCCAAGGTCAAACTTTGATGCATAACCGTGAGTAACCATTACTGCAACAAGCATTTCATGATGGTATCCATTTCATTTCTAGAATTGGCTTTATAGAACCTACGGATCTCAACCAAAGGAACCTCCCAGACCATAGAGATTGTTGTTGTTAAGCCTTGTATTGAAACTATTGTTGCTGCTTCAAATGGAACTATTGATCTTGGCATATCGGCAGATTTGGTACCTGCTTTCCTGGAAAAACAAAATTTGCAGCAGCACTGACTAGATTGTCACTTGTGGGCAAAAGAGGATAGCCTGGCTGAGATATACGTGAATCCTTTCTCTCTCCCTCATTTGACGGTGTGTATCCATCCAACCAGTTGTAATAGAGCCCATGATTATTGACACCTATACTCTGGCCGACACCTGGGCGCACAGAGTAATTCGTTTTTATTTTTGAAGTTTTGGGAATTAATCCCACATGCATGCGGTAAACCGAACATTGGGCATTTAAATAAACCAACAGTTACATGTTATGTCGATGATGTGATCCCGAGGCTTGGGCTTTGGAGTTTGGTGTTGGTGTTGGCTTGTGTGTTTATTGTTGGTGTATGAAAAGGCGCTGACTCTTGGTTTAGAGCATTCGAAGGTTGGCCCTAGGCCACTATAACTTTTTGCTGAAAAATATTTGGCAAAATATTTAAATTTTTATAAACAAGCCAAACTCTGAATAAAGGCCGAGGGGCCAAATTTGCTAGAAAGGACTAAATTTTTGGCAAACAAACCAAATTTTCATTTGCCCACCAGAATTAGAATTTTACCATTTCAAACCAATTCACAATCTTTTGATAAAAATGCATCGGAACTCGCTTTAAAGCTCGCACGCAAGCACTCGTCTTATGTTTGGTCAGTGTCAGGCGCTTTACGCCGCCTTCGCCATGCGTCATGAGCGAACACATATGCCTGAAAAAGATAAATATTATTCAGAACACTGATTCCCTATTATATAGGGTTCTAACAGAGCCTTTAATCTCTTGTCCTTTGATAGATAGGAGGCATTTAATAGATTTAATGCTGGTATATAGGATTTTTAAGTCTAGATTTGATAGTTTAGAGTTCGAGAGGGAAAACAGATATAGACACCCTCATTGTACATTGTAACATAATCGAGAGCATTTAGGAGAAGAGAAGAGCAAGTAGAGAATATTGTATGAAGAACACCCATGTACAGGCGTTTGAATTAATAGAAGAAAGTTCTGGTTCAAACTCATGGTTAGTGTTGTTTTCTCTGTGTATTGAGGTTAGGCTCATGAATGTTTGCTTTCTTGTTATGCATTTTCTTTATATATGTTGTGCATATGATTTCATGTTTCAACCTGAAATCTGAAAGGGAGAGAGAGTGAGGTTGAATTGTTTCTCTATCTGAGCCAGGAGATTCCTGCAAGGTGTGCAGTTGAAGTCATCTGCAAGGAGTGCATTGATGAAGGCTCAGTAGTTTAACTTTGTTCTCATTCACCTAGAAGTGGAAGTAAGTTTTTGAAGCCGTGCAAGGAGTGCACAGGCTGAAGAAGAAATCTCAGTGGCGAATCTGAGCAAGGGAAATCAAAGATGGTTACTGCAGAAGTTGCGTAGAGTCGAAGGGATTCAACACTGGAGATTTGTTAAATGATCACCGCGAGGAGCGTGTGCAAGTACCTCTGAAAGAATCAGAGTGGGAAAAGCTCAGGGAGGATAGCCCTTTGAGTTTGTTGAAGGATAGCGCAGAGAGGTTATAGCTCAAAGGTCGGAAAGAATTGTCGCAGGGTTGCGCGCAGGTGAACGAGTTTAGGAAGAACACTTGGTTTCTCGCAAGAATTGCCAAGGAAGGAACGGACGGTCAAAAATATCCGAGGAGACTTCGCGAGTTTCCGAAGATCGTTAGATCTTGCGGAGGCGTAGGGAAGTTATCAGTGCAAGCATGTAAAGGTTTGAAGCTCAGAAGGGGCAGAGCCGTCGATCAAGACCACGAGGGTCGTAAGATCTACACGTGGTATCGTGTATCGGGGATTCGCAAGTCGAAGCTCTAAAATTAGACAACAAAAGTTGCAATATCACGAGTAGCGATATCTTGACAGGATCAGAACCTTCCATTAGCAAGGACACATGTCAGAAGATCGCCTATCGGGGGTTCGTAAGAAAAGGGTCGAAGCATTTGCAACAGAAATCGCGAGATCGCGAGACCTGATATCGGGAAAGACTACGTCAGCAAGGTGGGTCCATAGGACGTAGTGGAGGACAGGTGTCGGAAGGTAAAAATCCGCAGGGAGCCATCGACACGTGGCATCGGCACATCACGAACTCGGAGGTTCGAGAGTTTGAGTAGCAAGAAATTGCATCAAAATTTGTGAGGTCGCGAGAGCGAGTATAAGACAGGTGGCAGAGATCTGAAGTCTCGGCATATCGGGACTCAGGAGATGGGGAGTTGGATAATTGATCTCGCGAGTGGCGAAGTCCCGAGGTAGAGAGGTCATGAGTCTCAGCACCTTGGGCCTCGGGAGTCGAAGGAGGAGTTGTTTAACCCTGTGAGTAGCGAGGACACGAGGTTCCGAAAGCGCGATATCAACATCTCGACGCATCGGGCCTCGAAATTCGAGGGAGGAACCAATTGACCGCGTGAGAGGCAAAGTCGCAAGGTTGCGAAATCCAAGTCTCAATATCGACGTCTCGACACCTCGGGTATCGAGAGTTGGAAGCCCAAAGACTTGGTGTCAAGAAAGGCGAAGTCGCGATAAGGATAGAAGTCCCGATAGAGCAGACGAAAGTCAACGTTGACGGATGCCTCGGATCTTGGGGATTCGAGAGTCTAGAAATCGATTGTGAACTCGCAAATCCGCGAAGTTCCAATCCTCCGATAAATCAAGGGAGGGGGATCACGCGAAGAATCCTGTGGGTGTAAGAAATCCCCGATAAGGGATTTGAAGAGAGTTTCAGCTCTTCAGGCTAAAGGAAGAGAAGGTCCTGAGGGAGCGGACATGCTGGGTGGAACATTTGCGTCATGTAGTTACACATAGGCTATCTTGGGTTAGATAGAATGTACACGCGTGCAGTAATGGAGCAGGGTGCGTAGGCCTTTATAAAAGGGGTTTTTAAGAAGAGTTGTTCAGCAGTGTTTTGGCAAAGAAGGAATTTGAGATGGCTTGATGCCAGGTAAGCATGTCTGGTGCAAATTAGGGTTATAACACCAGGGGATTGTGGTTTTAATCCATGGAGGTCAAAGGGTGGAGGCTGGGTATTCGCCCATGAAATTGAGGTGTAAAACATCACTGGGTAAGAGAGCACATACTTAGTTGGGTGAACGTCACAGAGTTATGAGGTAAATACAAAATGAAGGGTACAATTTCGTTGTCCAAAGATCTCTAAGTAATAACACAACAGAGTAAATTCATCATGAAAATGTGTTAAAAACGCATAGTGAAATATCCATGAAACTAATAAAAACGTAGAGTTAACAAATTCGTGGATGAGTGTATTGAGCCACAAAGAATAATGCCCGTAACATAACAGAGTAAATTCGTCGTCAACAAACATAGAGTTAAGTTTGTGGGGAGGGATCACAATGCAGATTTGAGTTTCCAACAATATATAAAAACATAGAATAAATTCATCCAACATTATATAAAAATGCAGAGATAAATTTTTCAGCAACCTTTAAAAAAAACGCAGAGTTAAACTGTAGAGCAAGGTAGACTAGAAGTAAGGAAAAACGCACAATAAATCACCAGGAGAAGCATTAGAACTCAGCCTTGAATGATTACCAGGGAGGGTATTAAATGCAAGGATCAATGCAAGGGTCTTAAGAAGTTCACTGTGGGAAGAAAAACCACCACAGTGCAAGATAGTTACTCAATGATGAACAATCAACAGGGTTAGACTGGGAAGAAACACCCTTCGCTCATCATCCACGCACAGAAAAGCAGGGCATTTGGATCCATAGGTCTATTCACACCGAAGTGACGACCGTAGATCCTTCTCCTAGATGACTGCTTGGGCATGGACTGATGATTTACGGATGAAGGCGAAGAAAGAAAAATAAAAACCGCAATCATCAAAAATCAATAAAACCATAGGACAATCACTACAATCATGGATCGAAAGCCAAGGGGATCAATCAACAATGAGCTTAAGACTATGGGGGAGATTCAGTTATCAATAAAATGCTAGGTCAATCATTTCCCTCACCCATTAAATACAAAACTAAAGGCATAAAGTATACTAATAATCTATCATGAAGAAATAAAGGAAGTGTACCATAGCCCAAGTCGTCTGCTCTGAGTTTTTGTCCCACGTGCACCGTGCAGCTCCCACTTGCCGATCGATGAGATGTCACCGGTACCTCCCATCCAATGCTAGGGGTACTCTTCTTCCCCCTTAGCCCCCCGAGCTACAAAGGGGCCACGCACACTAACCACATAATCAGCTAGCTCCCAACTTGCCTCGCAAGGCTGAGCTACCACTCCTCACCGAGCTGGGTATCCCAACTCCCACAATCTAAGTCAGTCAAGTCTAAACTTTTGTAGCATAACCTTACACATGACAAAAGAGATCCATCCTTCTCCTCCTCCCTCCTTTATATATATTTTCTAAGTCAATTACTTTCCCAAAATCCCTTTTAATTTATTGTTCAATAATTTAATTCATAATAATCCTCCCCGTACATGTGTCACGCAACCGCTTCATTACACCAAAAATTAATTTCTTTAATTAATTAATTACCCCTATTTCCCTCACCCACCTAAAATCACTCCTAGAATCGCTCCTAGGTGCCCCCATATTCCTTTACAAGTTTAATGACTTTCCAGCTTACTAATTTACTACTTGAGTTTAATTTAGAAAGTTCTTAAATGGTAGATACCTTACTAAGTTAGTTAGACTTTCTACTTTTTCCTTGTGTTTCCCCTTTCTTTTTATATTTCCCGTTTTTTCCTAGTTTCCTAATTCTTTTAGATTTCCCTCTTTCCCTTTTTATGTAAAACTCAAATTGGCAAGTGTAGAAATTAACTTTTTTCCCTTTTTACTTTTTAATTAGTAAATTTTAATTAGCATAAGTGACAAAACAATTATTTCCCCTTTTTTAAATTTTATTCTCCAAAAGATTTTTTATAAATTAAAAGAATTACTTACCTCCTTCTCGACACATGATTAATGATGATTACCATTTTTATTTTGTTATTTTTATTTTTATTTTTACATACATATTTTTCTTTTATCGCAAGTTTCACCTAGACTTAGATTTCAATTTCTGACGCTGAGCAACATTTTATTAGGGAAATTGTTTTAATTTTTTATTATCACGTTATTCTTCCTAAGGCCATCTAGGTTTTTCCATTTATTAATTAACAATGCGACATTCCCTTCAGGATGCACTAGGTTCTCCAAGGGTGCCACTCGCCTCTTTCTATTTCTCCTGTGCGATGTGCCCTTCAAGATGCACTACGTGCTCCAAGGGTGCCACTCACCTCTTGACTGACTTGGTAGACATCAAAATCCCTATTGTCAATACTCCACTAGTTGATCTCGTGGGAGACTAAGGTCCTCTAGGGAATAAGGTCGATACTTTATTGTGTGCCCCTTACAATCATCGTGAGTGACTGTCGTAGTTGGTCCTCAGAACATCGTGGGTTTTCTCGAACTAGATAGTTGTTAACTTACAGTTCAAGCCACGACGAGAGTGCTAGTAGGATGTGGCAGGGATGTTGTACACACCTCTCCCTAAACGTAACTGGTAGTCATGAGTGACCCCTCTACTCCACATGTGAGTTTGGTCGGCAAGCTATCGTCAGCCTGCATCATCAACGAATAGAAATATATCATAATCATATCATCTAATAATAAGCACGGATGTTGTATATACAACAATAAAACCCCAATAGTCCCCTCCCTGACTCGATCCAGAGTCTAATGGGCTCCATTGATGCCTCTGCATCCTCGAGGTCCAAAATCCTGCACACTTAGGAAAACTGAGTCAATAGCACCTGTCTATGTTATGAAACAAAATAACATGTCATCAATTCATAACTCCTCATAATCATAATCAAATGCCCAAAAGTTTAATAATCTAGATCACTTGCGAGCAAGTGTCCTCAAAGAATAAGTTCGTTCAGTGTGCGTAAGAGTGAGATGTTACATGGTGGTAATTTCTCTCCTTATAGTTATAGGAGGATTGTAATTGTCCCTTGAACTTGACTATGGAGTCAGAATGTTTGGACTAGGATCAGTATGAATACATAGGTGGTATTAGAGAAAGCTCCCATAGAGGTGGTATTGAATTCAAGGTGAACGCACACACCGACTCTACAATGGTATGCATATGAGCCAATAGAACTCCTGGTGATTAATAGCTATCCTAGCAAGGAATTAGGTAGCCTATAATGAATGCCAATGTATGCACCTCTATGTTGTCAGGACAAATAAGTTTGTTCCATCATGGGATTATAAATTCCATTTTTAGTTGAAAAAGTGAGAAAATATTAAAAAAATGGTCAAAATGGTTCTCATATTTGGATTGAAATTAGAAATGAATACCAAAGGGAAATTGGGAAACTAGTTTTCTTGACCATTAGGTACTCCATTCTACAATCTGAATGAGAATTTGACTCTCCAAAAGAACCAAAATGTAAATATATGAAACATAATCCCTATTGAAAATATTCATCGGTGAATTTTTTAATTCCTATGTGAGGACAACATGAGAAGACCTAGTAAAATGTACTAAAACTTGTCTTCCAAAAAATCTCCCGTTTTGTATATCGTGCAACCACCCATTTTCCCGAGATGATAAACCCTAAAATAATTTTCCAAGATACTTAAGTTGAGTTTGAAAATCACACAAAAATCCCAAATTTGTTGTAGACGGGGCAACCAAATGAGCCTCATGGACATTCAAATAATATTCGTGGTCTTGTCTACAAGAAATTCAAAATATTTTTGCAATTTTCAAGCTCAGCTCAAGTGCCTTGGAAAATTATTTTAGGGTTTATCACCTTGAGAATATGTGTGGTTGTGCAATAGGCCAGAGGGGATATTTTGTGGTAGACAAGTTTTAGAACATTTTACTAGGTCTTTTCATTTTGTCCTCACAAAAGGAACTAAAAACTTCACAACTAAAGACTTTCAATAGGTTTTATGTTTCCTATGTCTACATTTTTGTGCTTTTGGAGAGTCGACTACTCATTCAGATTGTAGATTCTTTTAAATTATTTGATGTTACCATCATAATATCTCTTAGAAAGATATGTTTTTTCAAGTACTTCTTGAATTAGTTCCAGGTGATTTTCATCTCACTAACCTTCTTCACATTTTTAAGGTCTTCCCACCATATATATGCTCTTCCATTCATATTAAAAATGACCACTCTAGCCTTAATGTTCCAAAAATAGTCATGTACATAAAAGTACTTCCTTATTCTAAGAATTGATTCATCAACTTATTCACCTTATTTCACCTCACCATTAAAGGTAGATGGATTTATCTTTTTGAATTTCCCCTTTAAATAATCTCTAGTATACGTCGTTTTCTTATGTTTATGAGAGGAAGGATTTGAACCGTAACTAATTGAATCATGAGAAGTAGTTATATCCTTTTATGATGAGTTTGATTATGCATATGTCCTATTATTAGATGTTTGAATTTTAACACTGTGAGACCTCTTCCTTTAAGGAATTTTACCAATATCACTTGAAATCTATGCTTGATGTATTTTTTTTGAATCTTGGTCAAAACCTATAGTAGGGAAGCATTTAAACCATTCTATTATTTTTGAGTTCGTAATATATTTTCATCATATTCCCTGCAAGTCTAAAGTTCTACTTTCAGGCTTCTCATCGTTTCTTACATGTCTGGAGGAGTCTATGTATCTCCTCTTTCATTAAAATTAGTTTCTTGAAGATGTGAAATATCTTCCATGATAACTTACTTTATTTTGTTAACTATCAATTTTAACATAATTATCAAAAACTAT
>JASDQU010680817.1:11943-24480 GCA_032191745.1 Picea mariana | reverse complement strand
CATTGTTTTCATCTGAGGAAAGTTTTCCTAAAATGCAGAAGATTTTGTTTCTCCCTAAATCCTAAGAAGTCTATATTTTCTATGCAAGAGGGAAAATTGTCTGGGAACATTCTATCAGCTGAAGGGGTCAAGATTGATCCGAGAAGGGTAGAATCTATTCAAGCCTTATCACTCCCCAGATCTAAGAAATAATTTCAGTCCTTCCTAGGAAAAATCAATTTTTTGAGAAGGTTTGTTTCAAATTTTGTTGAATTGGTGAAGCATATCACATCCATGCTCAGGAAAGGGAATGAAGTAAAATGGATTGTTGAGCCCAGAGAATCCTTTAACCAAATCAAGCAGAAACTGACTAAAGAACATGTTCTTATCAGTCCCGATTAGTCCAAGGATTTTTTTATTTTCTCTTTTTCTTCATTTGACACAGTGGCAGTTGTTTTACTACAAAAAAAATGATGCAGGGTTGGAACAACCTATTTCCTTTTTTAGCAGAGCATTAAGAGATACAGATATCATATATGACATCATGGAGAAGCAGGCCTATGTCTTGGTGAAATATCTCAAAGATTTCAGAGTCTATGTTTTTCATTCGAAGATCATTCTGTATGTTCCTTCAGCCTCCATGAAGGACATTCTCATTCAACCTTACATAGATGGAAGAAGGAGCAAGTGGATTCCCAAAATCCTCGAATTTGACTTGGAAACAAAACCCACAAAATTAATTAAAGGCCAGGGTTTAGCCACGTTGTTGGTTGAATCTAATTGTAAATATTTGGTGTTTAACTCCATCAATGCTTTCTCGAAAAATCAACAAGATGAAGTGGTCGATAAAGGCCCTTAGGACAACCCTCCATTAGCAGGATGCGCTTGATACAAAAATATTAAATTTTTTCTATAGGAATTGCGGCCTGCAGATGGTATGAGAAAAATAAAGGCAAGAGCTTTAAATCTCAAAGCAATTAGGTATTTCCTTATTGACCAGGTCTTGTATTGGAAAGACCCTCTAGGAGTGCTCCTGATATGTCTAGACCCACAAGAGGCCCAAAGGATTATATTTGAGTTCCATGATAGCCTATGTGGGGGACATCATTTCTGGAAAACCACAGCCTACAAAATTCTCAGGGCTGGGTACTACTGGCCTACTCTATTCATTGATGTCTGTGCGAAAATCAGGGCTTGTATTAAATGTTAGAAATTCTCTAGGAACCAGAAGCTCAAGTCTCTACCATTGAAGCCTATACTAGCTTCAAGACCCTTTCAGCAATGGGGCCTAGACTTTATTGGGGAAATTCATCCTCCTTCAAGTGGTCAACACAGGTGGATTTTAACTACAACAGATTATTTTACCAGGTGGATAGAAGCTATCCCCACCAGGAGCACTTCTCACAAAGTGATCATTGGTTTTCTCGAAGATATTATAGCAAGGTTTGGTTGCCCAAATAGAATTGTTACTGATAATGTTTCTTTCTTCAAGGCCAAACCATTGATCAAGCTTTGTGAGCAGTTCAGAATTTCATTAATCCACTCCACCCCTTACTATCCGCAAGGCAATGGATTAGCAAAATCCTCCAACAAGAGTCTGATAAAGATCATCAAAAGACTGTTAGAGGACAACAAGAAATCCCGAGACTCAAATCTCAAATTTTCTCTATGGGTTGATAGAGTGACAACAAAGAGGTCCCTGGGCATCTCTCCTTTCCAACTGGTATATGGGACTGAAGCAGTTTTTCCTTCTCATCTTTCCCTGTCTGTAGCGAAATTCTTCCAAGACTAACAAGGAGATTCTGATGACATGATCGGGAGAATTCATTAGTTGGTAGAAGTACATCAGACTAGAGAGCAAGTGATGGGCAAGGCACATGACCATCAACAAAAGATCAAGAAGGCTTTTGACAGGAAAGGAATTAAAGAGGATTTCCAGATGGGAGATCTATTACTAAAATGGGATGCACCTAAACAGGACAAGGGAAAGCATTGTAAATTTGAAGCCCTTTGGATAGGTCCCTTCAATATTTCTGAAGTGTTTCCAAACAACACGTACAGATTGTAGAATTTGGAGGGTGATCAAGTTTTCGGTGGCCCAGTAAATGGGCACTTCCTGAAAATGTTTTTTTTTTTAARCCATGATCAACGTWCCACCATTGTAAATACCRTTCCTGATTTTTGTTGATTTTGTTTTAGTAGAAGACTCCATAACCCAAAGCAAAGGAACCGGAGCTAYRCATTCTTGGCATCTCGCAGGGAGCATGCCATCCCCTGTGGAGCCAATAATAGCACATAAACTTGTCAAAGTATTGTGGGTTGTGGTTTCCACCTAGGTCTGTAATTTTTCCTATTCTTCCTTCGTTGGCAGACCCAATTGTAGGTTTTTATTCTCCGCTTAAAGTTTTCTTCTATTTGCCTTCATCCGTTTAATTGACCTGTTTTTACTTATCAGATCACCTCAGAAGTATCGGCCATAAGACTTTTTGTTTTCCATAAAATCAATCACTTCTCTCTCTTTTCCTCTGTCGTTGATTCTTTTATTTTCCCGAGCCCTCATCCAATCATTCAAGTAATCTACACATGCCACATTCATGAGAACCAGGTGCAACACTTGAAGTAGTCTGATATCAACTCAAATCAAGTGAGCGAGGAAGATAAACTTTTGATGGCGGAGATCCATTAGGCAGATCAGATTGACGACCATCGGGTGATTGGGATTATACAAATTCACCAAGTTTAGCGTCAAACAAAGGTCTAAAATTGTAAGGTCAATCCTAGCCATTGGTATAGGGGAGGATGCATGGCGCAAGATTATCATTTCGTGGTTTTGTGAGATGGAGCGGTCAAGGAGAAAATCATCAAAACTCGTAAAATGAAAAATCACGATAAGATCAAAGTCATTGATCAAAGGAGAGATCTGGACCAATGGATCAACTTTTTGCGATTTCGTGAGTCGGGAAAGTAAGGGGGTAGAGTCTTGATGACTCGCAACATGCAAAGCCCTGAAATGATATTGACCATCCATTCTAGAAAGACATGTGGCGCAGGATCATCATGGAGAAAGTCATTTTTAGGAACTGAAGTAAGAAGTGTCGACGGCCCAAGGTCCCAAAATGTCGATGTTCAGCAAGGTCATCTAATGTAAAGGGATAGTCTCCCAATCCAAACAATCGTGCTTTCGCAACTCAGAAATTTTGGCAGGATCACAATGCGAGCTCGTGAAACGCAAAATTCTAAAGCGCCCGGGAATTAGGCACATGGCCATAGCCCCAAGTCAGATGAAAAGAAGCTGTGCAAAGAATCAAAGACCCTGAGTTGGTCACAAAGAAGGATCTGCGTGACCTCAAGGTGCCAGAATTGACTCGAAGGAGTCGTGAGATCACCTAGAACATTCATGGGTGTCAAGCCTCGCTTTGATCCTGATGAAAGTAGTTAATGAAAATGGGGAAGGTGGCTGAAACCTTATTTCACCACATAAATGGAAAGCATGGAAATTCTTTCTGTGGAAGGCAGACTGTCATCTTAAGGTCCCCTATCAATGTTTTCTCCTGCAAAGCCCATACTAATATGATATTGCATCTAACAGAAGAAGATACAGACGCAAAGCTTTGAATGTAATAGCCAGGTCACCTCTCTCATGGTGGAAAAATGTTTTGAGTATAAATATGTAGTTTTGATATTTTGTAAAGCTCGATGGTAGAGCAAAGCTCCCAATTTGTAAATTTTTAATGAACACTCTGGTTCTCTGGTTATGCTTTGTAATCTGAGATTTCTTGTTTAATGAAAGTAATATTTCTTGCTCCCTCTTATTTCCCTTCGATACTGAAAGAGTTCATGGTTGAATGATTCACTTGAATTATTGTGACTACATTATGATGAAAGTTTGATTATAGTGTTGTTATAATTTCTTTCAGTTCCTTTGAGACTTGGATTCAAGAATATTTTGTGTCTAAGTTTTTCCTCCTGAGCTTCTTGAACACCTGATGTCTTCGGCAGAACTCTACATTTTCTCACCAAAGTCTTCCTCCTACTCACCCTTACTGCAACCTAATGATTGAAATTAAACCAAGACCTCACCTACTTGTGCATATCAGTGCATTTTTTCTGAGTTAAGATGATATTATCCCAAGATTGCGCCCATTTGACCCTCTTTAACCAACATGTGACATAAAACTGATGGGTACTGGGATTACCTCTTCCGCAATCCAGAGGTGACTTCTGGTGCTAACACATTGCTTACCTGAAATTGTGTTCATTATTATTAAAAATGAGTACATATGAGCTTGAGTAGCACATTACTTAGCTGAAAATACACATGCCACCTTCTACAACCCTTGAAATCAAGAACACTCACCCTATGCCAAGAAGAGAGAATGAGAAATAGCCCAAGAATACTTTGGAAGAGGAGAAAATGGCCTATGTATACCTTAAAGAGGATGCACAATCCAAAGGAATCTTCTATCAATGAACTTATCCAATTCCATTGTTGAGAGGGAACCCAAAAACAAAGAGGCATGATTTCGACTAACCAGTTAGGGTATGTGGGCACTTGAGGTATACCACATATGGTATTGTGAGAATTTGTTTAATTTGCATGGAACAATACCTTATGTGGGAAACTATGACTCATGGAGTGGTCTTTGGAAGAGATTTTATTTGAGTGGGGAGGAGGATTTCTTAGTGTCCTACTATTTCATTTAATAGGGAAATGCATGAGGAAGGGGGATGGAGAGCTTACAATAAATGGATACTATTTTCCTTATTATTCAAACATGTTCCATGGATATTCCCACATGTGACATTGTGCATAGCTTCCCACGAGAGCCTCTCATCATGCCATGGTGTGATATTATGTTCTTTGTAAGTGGAGGAGAGGTTGGTTCAGTATTCAAGCAAGGATTATTTAATGCATGGAAGCAATAGATAATGGTGTTGAAGGACTATCACTATGATGGGATGGATTACAATAGTGATATTCGACCTTCATATTCCATGGAATTCCAATTGGGATGACATTAGTAAGAAGTGTTTTATAATTTTTTGTATTTTTTCGTATTTTTGAATTTTTTATACTTGGGAGCATTGTTCTTGAAACTTTGATTTCTTTGTAAGTGAATGTTGAAAAACTTCACCACATAAAATCTCTATAATTTCAACAAAAATTAATGAGAGTGTTTTATCCATTTCTAGAAGTTCTAACCTAATGTTATCCCCATTATTATCTTAAGAATTCAATGCATAGCTTCATCGTTGAAGGTAACCACATTTCCTTGTCATGTGAAAAATAGTGGACATAAGGTGGTTATTAGAACAACCAATTTACAACTTTGAAGGAAATGTGCCCTACGCATCATTAAGGGTTGAGCACCCTTGTTACAAATTAAACAAACCCTCCAAGAAATAATATTAAACTTCATTAAAGGTAAAAAGATGCTCAAAATAGCATTGAACAAGGTCTTTTCTACCACTGTTCTTCCATTGCTTGAGAGTGTTGAGCTTGTCAATGATTTTCCTATGCCATATGTCATATTTCTTCTTGAAATGCTCCACAAACATATCATTTTGACTTCTTCATATACCACATAAGTATCTTCCTACTTCCACAATTGCACAACAAAGTACAAATAGTGAGGCCAAATATGGAGTATTGTCTCAATTATGTGAACGCATTGCCAAGTTGTTGATATGAATGTTGTATTTCATCAATTATTTCCCCACTCTTTGGATCATATTTCATCAAATTGACAGTATCATATCCACTGAAGATAGACAACAAAAAGTGCCTTCACTGAAGATCAGTAATAGAATAAGTGAAGTATATTGCTCCTCCTAAAATCAAGATTATTTGTCAATCGAAATGGCACTCCCTCAACTTCATTAGCAATGGTTTTTTGCATTCCCTTCTTTAGAACCTACAAGAAGTAATCCAAAACAAGAACTCGTGAACAAACTTGAAAACAAAACATAATTAAGTTTAACTACTGTAGAAGAGGTTGAGCTTGTGATAACCCGCTATTCAAGCATGTAGATGACAATTCTATACCATAGGCCTAGTAATAATACGTTAACGATGTGAGCATCCAATTATTGTCTGAGATACTAATTATCAAAAAGAAAACACACATGTGATAAAACAAAGGCAATAAGAATAATCCACCTACTTAATCATACATCACATGTTAGCACAACGATTCATCTTCATCATTAAAGAAAAGAACAACAAAACATTGCACCAGATAACTTGACAATAGATTTAATTTCTCTTACTCATTATAGCATCATTCATGAGATGAGATAGGGAATAGTTCTTCTCCACATCCAATCACACATGCATTTGATGAAAACAACTTTGTCTCTGGTCCAGAAGGACTTCTCAATTAAATCTAGCTTGGAAATAGTTCTTAACAAAACAAAAAACGAGTTTCTTGCAGCAACCATCGACCTTTGATTAATCGGTCAATGCTCTTATTTATAATGTAAAATTGACTAAAAATGATGGCTAAAGTGTAGTTAGACAAAAAAAAATTGACCACGTGGCATCCTCTTCTAACAATTTCCTTAACAGTCAACTCAAGATATCACTTGAAAGGGTGACTTTTCTCATACTCTGACCAATTGATGAACATATCCTCTCGGTTTTGCGCCCATGGAAATATATGTTGTTCCATCGGGAGTGCATAAAATTCTCTAATCTCCACCGCATGTGTATGATACTTGATCAGACTAGCACTTAAATGCTGAAGCACCGTCTGAGCACTGATCGAATGTTCCAGAAATTGTTGCACCTGTCTTGGCGATGTGTTGGTCACCTTTGCTAGTCTTTCATCCCATGAAGAATATTTCTTGGCATGCAATTCATCTATGTAATGCAAGTCAATGAAGTCGTTGGGTGTGCCAAACTCAAGAAATTTGATACCCTTCATCACCTTGTTGATATCCAGACCTAGTTTCTCTCGGATTCCTCAGCAAGGTTACAGAGCCNGATAGTCAGAGGGATATTTCCTGCAATCGGAATTAAAATCATTTAAAAATGGATTACAGAACAATAATCAACAAAATATATGTAAATACATAAGTGTGAAGAATCTGGACCGGTGCATACCTGTAAATCTCGCTAAGACTGATTGTTTGATACTTACATGATCTCTGCAACCTTTCGAACTACTTGCATCGTCTCTATTAGCACCATCATTTTTCTTCAGTTAGATTCGGTTACATCCGTGTGCCATAGCATGAATGATTAGGTACAAAAAACATGAGATTCAAAGTCACGTCAGTGGTCGATTGGCCCTTGGGGTCAAGAAAAGATTTCAAAGAGGAACATGTGCTAAAAGTACGAGAAAGTTCCAGAAGAGTCGAATATTGTCGTAAGGGAAGTTGCTAAATGCTTCAGGTCAAGGAAATATGCTCAAACAGGAGTCACATCAACAAGTGCATCAACCATCATCAGCTCATTATGGAGGCTGGGAAATTTAAAAATAAATCGATGCGGTCATACCACACATTCTCTACAACTCCTATCGGTTGCATCTCACACGCCCCGGATCATACCCGTCACGTGGAAGTGACACAGACAATCTTTAAAACATATCTTCACAAGGCATTCAGTGTTCCCTAGAACGTTTTGACTCACTTCTCGCTCCATTATAAGTTCTATATGTTATGTATGTGTTCTATTTACCACTCGAGGTTATGCACTGACTCGTCTCATGAGACCAACTCAATTAAATTCTTTACTTTAGGCCTCTGTCAAGTCACCCACGCATAAGGTAGCTACGCTGTCACACCATGGGAACTCCTCAAAACTCAAGACAAGGCCTGCAAGGCAGTGGAAGCGCCAAGCTTGAGCCACAAAATTCTTGGGACTCATTCTTGCTTGCAGCGGGTGTTCTTGAGGCTTCAAAGGGATATTCCTACCTTCGCACAAAAACGATAGTATCACCTCATGCGAGGGTTGAAGTGGAAGAAGTTATGTCAGAAGGTCATAGGTTGGGAGCCACGCTTCCTCAACAAAATATACCATGGAGGAGAGGAAGGCCCAGAAAAAATAAAGAAGTCGGGGGGGAAATCCAAATATCAATTGAGTCGTGTGAAAGATCAGTCACTGAGGAGCTCCTAATGTGTGCTATCCATATAGAGCCTGTTGAAACCACAAGTCAAGGAAGTAGGAGTCGAATGAGAAAGTCAGAAACCTTGATTTCTAACTTCTGAGGACCTAATTTGCATCTAGAGCAAGCACAACTCGCCATACCTGAACTTTATCAGGAGAATAGAGAATTACGTCAGCAATTGGTGGTGAAGAACCTTGAGGTGTCAGTGCCATAGGGTCATGAAGGGAACGCAACCTGGCCCAAGCGACAGCTTCAGGAATCACAAGATACGATCGTGCAATTGCAAGAAGCGCGAAGGGTATTGAAAGAAAAAAAGATGACAACACCTTCGGAAGTGCGAGGTAGTCGGTGCGAAAGTCTGCACATAGAAGAGGCATAATGGGCAGACCCTATTTCGTATTCTCAGACGTGACGCAAAATTTTGACAGTCTTCCTTTTTTTCTTGTGAAAATTTTCACGTTCTCAATGTAACCGGGTTGGTTGGCCAAAAGGTGTAGACAATGTCTATTATATGTAACCTAATCCCGATGGGAGTCTAATATAAAAAGTCTCGAAATTTTGACGAAAGGATTCTGGTCATAGTAGTTGAATGCATCGTTTTTTTTCTTTGCGTGTGAATCTACTATTTTCTTTGTCCAAATTTCTTGTAAGTTAATCCTGATTTTGTGCTTAGTGTTGCTCCAAGTTGTTTTGTATTTTCTAATGATATCCTTCTGCAAAACCTCCGATGTCGATCAAATTCGTCGTACGGTGCTAACCTGGAACCACTCACTGGAGATATACGGTAATGAAAATTGGGAACTCATCTTGTAGGTGATGTTCAGACTCCGGACTTTGTTCAATTCAAGCGCTTTATGCGTAAATTAGGACTGTTGATACTGAAAATTATCGAGGAATGGCCTTCATGAATAAACCTAACGCACGGTTTCCTTGCAGATTATCATCCTCAAAAATTCCCCAATACCGACAATGTTTCGAAAGTCGGTGATCGACAATATCATTTCATTTTCATTCAACGCTTACTTTTTTGACCTTTTACCGACGTCGAAAGGGATTGATTGTCGGTGACATCCTTGAGTCACTCTTGTCATTGAAGAACATCTTTCGTTAGCCAACACCGACGAATATTGGTGCTCAGCAACCTCGGTTTTCTTGAATTATTTCCTTTCATGCTTAATCCTTTCCGATGCCGAATTTCTTAAGCGCTTCGGGGAGAAGTCTTGACTATCGATTCTTTAATTAAGTGTTATCATTTTAACTTATGTGTTTTCGCATGCTCAAGAAAAATTTGAAAGACTTAAATGAGAAAAAAATGTGACAAGCAAAGGTAGCATTTTTCATACTGAAGTAGAATCAGATAGTGCAAAAGATCAAGTGGTACCCAAAAAGTAAAATTTTACATAAGATTTTTAGGGTGTGTTGAGTGCTTAACAAATGGCGACTTATTGGATGAAAGAAGAATATGTGTTCCTCCTTCGTGTTTTGCTAATATGAAAGCTAGTGGAGAACCTTACTGGCTATAAATCAGAGCTTCATTTACCCTTGCATTTGAAATTCTTCGATTGATGCTTTTGGGTCTACCTGTGGGGTTTTTAACCTTTATTCATCCTTTGTTTCTTGTAACCCTGAATCATGCCCTTTTGACAAAATCTAGTAAATAATTCACTAGCATGGAGCCTTTAGTTACCTTTGCCCACTTGCTTCAATGTTGCTCTGTTGCCAGCGAGCATCCATAGCCCTGGCGGAGTCATCTCGACATCCTAGACCTTGATCCGCTACCAGCGAGCATCCATAGCCCCGACAAAGATATTTGCATACCCTCTCCTATTTTTCACTCTTTTGATAATTTCAATTTTATTTCGGCATGATGCCTTGAGCGAGTGAGAGAGGATGATGTATGTTTATTTTGCAAAGTGAGATGGTTAAGGTGGATCTTTTTCTATCTTTGTCTTTAGGGTTCATGTAGTCCTTTCCATATTTCCTTCTTTCCCTTAAGGTCTTACCAAACCACTAAGCAGACACTTCTAACATTTCTCTGAAGTTGTTCATTTGCGCAGGTTAGATAGAGGACTCCTCAAAGAAACCACAAGTTCCTCAATGCTTCTTTTGTTTTATATGAGTAATGAGTTAGGAATAGATTTTTCTATGTTGCATGGTTTAAACTCAACCATTTTCTCGCTGAACACAACCTTCAAAAGTGAAAAAGTCCAAAAAGAAAAAGAAAACAACAAAAATGCATTTCGCAATCATGAAAACATTCATACAAAACACAAAACATTTTTTTTTTAGAATTTTATTATTGGATATATTGTTTTAGGGCTTGGCCATTTACTGGGAGGGCGTTAGGTTCCCCCCTCATATTCTGTAACCGATAATTTCCTGCCCCAATCTTCTCAGCCACCTGGAAAGGTCTGAGCCATAGATTTTGAAACTTAGAATGTTTGCCTTTAGGTTCATTCGCTCTGTCCCATTTTAGGACTCAGTCTCCTACTTCAAAATGTTTCTCTTTAGCCTTATGCTTATCAAACCATCTTTTCACTATCTGTTGGTGAGCTAGGAGTTTTTACTTAGCCTTTTCTCTCTCTTCTTCTAGCATGAACAAAGTATCAATTCTTTGTTGCATGACTGATGAAGGTTCCCGGCAGGAATCTTGGGCCAGATGAAGAGATGGAAGATAAATCTCATTTGGGAGAATGGATTCCTGCCCATAATCCAAAAAGTACGGGGAATTTCCTACAGCTTCCTTGGGTATGACCCTATTGCCCATAGAGAATTATGGAGTGGATTATGCCAATTCCTTTGGTTATCTACAATCGTCTTCTTTAATATTCTCACTAGGTTCTTATTAGTTGATTCTACCACCCCATTTCCCTGTGGATAATAATTTGCAGAGTACCTCATTATGATTCCTTTGTCCAAAGAAAAATATGTAAATAGGGTGGAAGAAAAATACGCTGCATTATCGAAAACCAGGACAGAAGCGACCCCAAATATTGTTATTAGTTGTTGTTCTATGAAATGGACCACCACCTTCTTGTTTACATGAGTCATAGGGATCGCTTCTGCCCATTTTGTGAAGTAATCGGTGGTAGTAAGAATGTACTTTTGTTGTTTCGAATAACTGGGTGTAATTTCTCCTATGATATCCAACCCCCATTTCTCAAAAGGCCTAGAGACATTCATTGTTTGGAGTGGGATTGCCACTCTTTTCTCCCTTTCAACACTTACTTGACAAGTTTTACAGTTTCTAACATAGGTGTGAGCGTCTTTGAACAAGGTGGGCCAATAATAGCCAACTCTCAGTATCTTATGAGTGGTGGTGTTTCCTACAAAATGTCCACTGGTAAGACCATCATGGAGCTCCTTCAGAACTTTGTCTACATCTTCACGTTCGAGACATCTTAATAGTACCCCATCATAATTAATCTGAAAGAGTATTGAATTTATGAGGCGATATTGTGCATATTTTAACCTGAGAGATCTTCTTTCCCTAGGTTTGATATCTTCTGGACAAATCCCATGGTGTAGGAGATAAGTTAGCTTCCCATACCAAGACTCTTGTCTTTGGAAAATGTATTAAATTTCGCCACAACATAATGTCATTTCATTCTCCCATCTGGAATCTTCATTTACTTGGTCTTGTGCTTCAGCCGCAAGTTTGCATAACCCTTGTCCTTTAACTAGTTTGGAAAGTTTTATATCTAGATCAAACTCTTGAAATACTTCCATCCAGTTCCCTCTTCTTTCCCCCATCCCCTGTTGAGTGAACAAGCAGTGGACAACAGGGTGGGGCATGATTACTTTGGTGTGGTTCTTCAGGATGTAGGACCTGAAGTGTTTTATTGCCTTATATACTGCATAGGCATGTTTATCTATAGCAAGATAATTAAGTTTGTCTCCTTGGAGATTAGTGCTCATGAACGACACTGGAACCTTGTTGTTGTCATCATCCTTCTGAGTCAATACTGCAGCTAATGACTGGTCAGAGGAGAAAGTATAGAGGAAGAAATCTCTGTTGAAATAGGCACTTCGTAACATGGGGGCTTGAGATATAGCAATTTTGATGTTGCTGAAAGAATCCTTCTGTTCATCGTCCCATTTAAATTCATCATCTTTATGAATCATATTTTGTAAGGGTTTGATAGTTTCCGTGAAATCGGGAGTGAATTTCCTCACGAAATTGATTTGCCCAAAAAAAGACTACATAGCTTTCTTGTTGTGAGGCAACGAGAGTTGAGATATAGCTTTAATACTGTCTGGGTCTATGTGAATGCATGCTTGATATATAATGTGGCCTAGCAGCTTACCTTCCTCGACGTCGAAAATAGTTTTCTTAGGATTTAAGGATATGTCGTATCTCCTACACCTTTCGAAAATTTGAGTTAAGTGTTGGATGTGTTCTTATCTGTTCTCTGAATACATAGTTACGTCATCCAAATACACT
>JASDQU010680817.1:0-11044 GCA_032191745.1 Picea mariana | reverse complement strand
CAGAGCATTAAGAGATACAGAGATCATATATGACATCATGGAGAAGCAGGCCTATGTCTTGGTGAAATATCTCAAAGATTTCAGAGTCTATGTTTTTCATTCGAAGATCATTGTGTATGTTCCTTCAGCCTTCGTGAAGGACATTCTCATTCAAACTTACATAGATGGAAGAAGGAGCAAGTGTATTGCCAAAATCCTCGAATTTGACCTGGAAACAAAACCCACCAAATTAATTAAAGGCCAGGGTTTAGCCACGTTGTTGGTTGAATCTAATTGTAAATATTTGGTGTTTAACTCCATCAATGCTTTCTCGAAAAATCAACAAGTTGAAGTGGTCGATAAAGGCCCTCAGGACAACCCTCCATTAGCAGGATGCGCCTGGTACAAAAATATTAAATTTTTTCTATAGGAATTGCGGCCTCCAAATGGTATGAGAAAAATAAAGGCAAGAGCTTTAAATCTCAAAGCAATTAGGTATTTCCATATTGACCAGATCTTGTATTGGAAAGACCCTCTAGGAGTGCTCCTGATATGTCTAAACCCACAAGAGGCCCAAAGGATTATATTTGAGTTCCATGATAGCCTATGTGGGGGACATCATTTCTGGAAAACCACAGCCTACAAAATTCTCAGGGCTGGGTACTACTGGCCTACTCTATTCACTGATGTCTGTGCCAAAATCAGGGCTTGTATTAAATGTTAGAAATTCTCTAGGAACTAGAAGCTCAAGTCTCTACCATTGAAGCCTATACTAGCTTCAAGACCCTTTAAGCAATGGGGCCTAGACTTTATTGGGGAAATTCATCCTCCTTCAAGTGGTCAACACAGGTGGATTTTAACTACAACAGATTATTTTACCAAGTGGATAGAAGCTATCCCCACCAGGAGCACTTCTCACAAAGTGATCATTGTTTTTTTCGAAGATATTATAGCAAGGTTTGGTTGCCGAAATAGAATTGTTACTGATAATGTTTCTTTCTTCAAGGCCGAACCATTGATCAAGCTTTGTGAGCATTTCAAAATTTCATTAATCCACTCCACCCCTTACTATCCGTAAGGCAATGGATTAGCAGAATCCTCCAACAAGAGTTTGATAAAGATCATCAAAATACTGTTAGAGGACAACAAGAAATCCCGAGACTCAAATCTCAAATTTTCTCTGTGGGTTGATAGAGTGACAACAAAGAGGTCCCTGGGCATCTCTCCTTTCCAACTGGTATATGGGACTGAAGCAGTTTTTCCTTCTCATCTTTCCCTGCCTGTAGCGAAATTCTTCCAAGACTAACAAGGAGATCCTGATGACATGATCAGGAGAATTCATTAGTTGGAAGAAGTACATCAAACTAGAGAGCAAGTGATGGGCAAAGAACATGACCATCAACAGAAGATCAAGAAGGCTTTTGACAGGAAAGGAATTAAAGAGGATTCCCAGATGGGAGATCTATTACTAAAATGGGATGCACCTAAACAGGACAAGGGAAAGCATTGTAAATTTGAAGCCCTTTGGATAGGTCCCTTCAATATTTCTGAAGTGTTTCCAAACAACACGTACAGATTGTAGAATTTGGAGGGTGATCAAGTTTTCGGTGGCCCAGTAAATGGGCACTTCCTGAAAATGTTTTTTTTTTTAARCCATGATCAACGTWCCACCATTGTAAATACCRTTCCTGATTTTTGTTGATTTTGTTTTAGTAGAAGACTCCATAACCCAAAGCAAAGGAACCGGAGCTAYRCATTCTTGGCATCTCGCAGGGAGCATGCCATCCCCTGTGGAGCCAATAATAGCACATAAACTTGTCAAAGTATTGTGGGTTGTGGTTTCCACCTAGGTCTGTAATTTTTCCTATTCTTCCTCCGTTGGTAGACCCAATTGTAGGTTTTTATTCTCCGCTTAAAGTTTTCTTCTATTTGCCTTCATCCGTTTAATTGACCTATTTTTTATTATCAGATCACCTTAGAAGTATCGGCCATAAGCCTTTTTGTTTTCCATAAAATCAATCACTTCTCTCTCTTTGCCTCTGTCATTGATTCTTTTATTTTCCCGAGCCCTCATCCAATCATTCAAGTAATCTACACATGCCACATTCATGAGAACCAGGCACAACACTTGAAGTAGTCTGATATCAAATCAAATCAAGTGAGCGAGCAAGATAAAATTTTGATGGTGGAGATCCATCAGGCAGATCGGATTGATGACCATCAGGTGATTGGGATCATACAAATTCACCAAGTTTAGCGTCAAACAGAGGTCTAAAATTGTAAGGTCAATCCTAGCCATTGGTACAGGGGAGGACGCATGGCGCAAGATTATCATTTCGTGGTTTCCTGAGATGGAGCGGTCAAGGAGAAAATCATCAAAACTCATGAAATGAAAAATCATGATAATATCAAAGTCATTGATCAAAGGAGAGATCTGGACCAATGGATCAACTTTTTGCGATTTCGTGAGTCGGGAAAGTAAGGGGGTAGAGTCTTGAAGACTCGCAACATGCGAAGTCCCGAAATGATATTGACCATCCATTCTAGAAAGACATGTGGCGCAGGATCATCATGGAGAAAGTCATTTTTAGGAACTGAAGTAAGAAGTGTCGATGGCCCAAGGTCCCAAAATGTCGATGTTCAGCAAGGTCATCTGATGTAAAGGGATAGTCTCCCAATCCAAACAATCGTGCTTTCGCAACTCAGAAATTTTGGCAGGATCACAATACGAGCTCGTGAAACGCGAAATTCTAAAGCGCCCGAGAATTAGGCACATGGTCATAGCCCCAGGTCAAATGAAAAGAAGCTGTGCAAAGGATCAAAGAGCCTGAGTTGGTCACAAAGAAGGATCTACATGACCTCAAGGTGCCAGAATTGACTCGAAGGAGTCGTGAGATCACCTAGAACATTCATGGGTGTCAAGCCTCGCTTTGATCCCGATGAAAGTAGTTAATGAAAATGGGGAAGGTGGATGAAACCTTATTTCACCACATAAATGGAAAGCATGGAAATTCTTTCTGTGGAAGGCAGACTGTCATCTTAAGGTCCCCTATCAATGTTTTCTCCTGCAAAGCCCATACTAATATGAGATTGCGTCTAACAGAAGAAGATACAGACGCAAAGCTTTGAATGTAATAGCCAAGTCACCTCTCTCATGGTGGAAAAATGTTTTGAGTATAAATATATAGTTTTGATATTTTGTAAAGCTCGATGGTAGAGCAAAGCTCCCAATTTGTAAATTTTTAATGAACACTCTGGTTCTCTGGTTATGCTTTGTAATCTAAGATTTCTTGTTTAATGAAAGTAATATTTCTTGCTCCCTCTTATTTCCCTTCGATACTGAAAGAGTTCATGGTTGACTGATTCACTTGAATTATTGTGACTACATTATGATGAAAGTTTGATTATAGTGTTGTTATAATTTCTTTCAATTCCTTTGAGACTTGGATTCAAGAATATTTTGTGTCTAAGTTTTTCCTCCTGAGCTTCTTTAAGACCTGATGTCTTTGGCAGAACTCTACATTTTCTCACCAAAGTCTTCCTCCTACTCACCCTTACTGCAACCTAATGATTGAAATTAAACCAAGACCTCACCTACTTGTGCATATCAGTGCATTTTTTCTGAGTTAAGATGATATTATCCCGAGATTGCACCCATTTGACCCTCTTTAACCAACATGTGACATAAAACTGATGGGTACTGGGATTACCTCTTCAGCAATCTAGAGGTGACTTTTGGTGCTAACACATTGCTTACCTGAAATTGTGTTCATTATTATTAAAAATGAGTACATGTGAGCTTGAGTAGCACATTACTTAGCTAAAAATACACATGCCTTCTTCTACAACCCTTGAAATCAAGAACACTCACCCTATGCCAAGAAGAGAGAATGAGAAATAGCCCAAGAATACTTTGGAAGAGGAGAAAATGGCCTATGTATACCTTAAAGAGGATGCACAATCCAAAGGAACCTTCTATCAATGAACTTATCCAATTCCATTGTTGAGAGGGAACCCAAAAACAAAGAGGCATGATTTCGACTAACAAGTTAGGGTATGTGGGCACTTGAGGTATACCACATATGGTATTGTGAGAATTTGTTTAATTTGCATGGAACAATACCTTATGTGGGAAACTATGACTCATGGAGTGGTCTTTGGAAGAGATTTTATTTCAGTGGGGAGGAGGATTTCTTAGTGTCCTACTATTTCATTTAATAGGGAAATACATGAGGAAGGGGGATGGAGAGCTTACAATAAATGGATACTATTTTTCTTATTCTTCAAACATGTTCCATGGATATTCCCACATGTGACAGTGTGCATAGCTTCCCACGAGAGCCTCTCATCATGCCATGGTGTTAGATTATGTTCTTTGTAAGTGGAGGAGAGGTTGGTTCAGTATTCAAGCAAGGATTATTTAATGCATGGAAGCAATAGATAATGGTGTTGAAGGACTATCACTATGATGGGATGGATTACAATAGTGATATTCGACCTTCATCTTCCATGGAATTCCAATTGGGATGACATTAGTAAGAAGTGTTTTATAATTTTTTGGATTTTTTCATATTTTTGAATTTTTTATACTTGGGAGCATTGTTCTTGAAACTTTGATTTCTTTGTAAGTGAATGTTGAAAAACTTCACCACATAAAATCTCTATAATTTCAACAAAAATTAWTGAGAGTGTTTTATCCATTTCTAGAAGTTCTAACCTAATGTTATCCCCATTATTATCTTAAGAATTCAATGCATAGCTTCATCGTTGAAGGTAACCACATTTCCTTGTCATGTGARAAATAGTGGACATAAGGTGGTTATTAGAACAACCAATTTACAACTTTGAAGGAAATGTGYCCTASGCATSTATGTTAAGGGTTGAGCACCCTTGTTACAAATTAAACAAACCCTCCAAGAAATAATATTAAACTTCATTAAAGGTAAAAAGATGCTCAAAATAGCATTGAACAAGGTCTTTTCTACCACTRTTCTTCCATTGCTTGAGAGTGTTGAGCTTGTCAATRATTTTCYTATGCCATATGTCATATTTCTTCTTGAAATGCTCCACAAACATATCATTTTGACTTCTTCATATACCACATAAGTATCTTCCTACTTCCACAATTGCACAACAAAGTACAAATAGTGAGGCCAAATATGGAGTATTGTCTCAATTATGTGAACGCATTGCCAAGTTGTTGATATGAATGTTGTATTTCATCAATTATTTCCCCACTCTTTGGATCATATTTCATCAAATTGATAGTATCATATCCACTGAAGATAGACAACAAAAAGTGCCTTCACTGAAGATCAGTAATAGAATAAGTGAAGTATATTGCTCCTCCTAAAATCAAGATTATTTGTCAATCGAAATGGCACTCCCTCAACTTCATTAGCAATGGATTTTTGCATGCCCTCCTTTAGAACCTACAAGAAGTAATTCAAAACAAGAACTCGTGAACAAAATTGACAACAAAACATAATTAAGTTTAACTACTGTAGAAGAGGCTGAGCTTGGGATAACCTGCTATTCAAGCATGCAGATGACAATTCTATACCATAGTCCTAGTAATAATACGTTAACCATGTGAGAATCCAATTATTGTCTGAGATACTAATTATCAAAAAGAAAACACACATGTGATAAAACAAAGGCAACAAGAATAATCCACCTACTTAATCATACATCACATGTTAGCACAACGATTCATCTTCATCATTAAAGAAAAGAACAACAAAACGTTGCACCAGATAACTTGACAATAGATTTAATTTCTCTTACTCATTACAGCATCATTCATGAGATGATATAGGAAATAGTTCTTCTCCAAATCCAATCACACATGCATTTGATGAAAACATCTTTGTCTCTGGTCCAAAAGGACTTCTCAATTAAATCTAGCTTGGAAATAGTTCTTAACAAACCAAAAAACGAGTTTCTTGCAGCAACCATCGACCTTTGATTAATCGGTCAATTCTCTTATTTATAATGTAAAATTGACTAAAAATGATGGCTAAAGTGTAGTTAGACGAAAAAAAATTCACCACGTGGCATCCTCTTCTAACAATTTCCTTAACAGTCAACTCAAGATATCACTTGAAAGGGTGAATTTTCTCATACTCTGACCAATTGATGAACATCTCCTCTCGGGTTTGCACCCATGGAAATATATGTTGTTCCATCGGGAGTGCATAAACTTCTCTAATCTCCACCGTATGTGTATGATACTTGATCAGACTAGCACTTAAATGCTAAAGCACCGTCTGAGCACTGATCGAATGTTCCAGAAATTGTTACACCTGTCTTGGCGATGTGTCGGTCACCTTTGCTAGTCTTTCATCCCATGAAGAATATTTCTTGGCATAAAATTCATCTATGTCATGCAAGTCAATGAAGTCGTTGGGTGTGCCAAACTCAAGCAATTTGATACCCTTCATCACCTTGTTGATATCCAGACCTAGTTTCTCTCGGATTCCTCAGCAAGGTTACGGAGCTAATTTTTCTCGATAGTCGGAGGGATATTTTCTGCAATCAGAATTAAAATCATTTAGAAATGGATTACAGAATAATAATCAGCAAAATATATGTAAATACATAAGTGTGAAGAATCTGGACCGGTGCATACCTGTAAATCTCGCTAAGACTGATTGTCTGATACTTACATGATCTCTGCAACCTTTCGAACTACTTGCATCGTCTCTATTAGCACTGTCAATTTTCTTCAGTTAGGGTCGGTTACATCCATGTGCCATAGCATGAACGATCAGGTACAAAAAACATGATATTCAAAGTCACGTCAGTGGTCGATTGGCCCTTGGGGTCAAGAAAGGATTTCAAAGATGAACATGTGCTAAAAGTACGAGAAAGTTCCAGAAGAGTCGGATATTGTCGTAAGGGAAGTCGCTAAACGCTTCAGGTCAAGGAAAGATGCTCAAACAGGAGTCACATCAACAAGTGCATCAACCATCATCAGCTCATTATGGAGGCTGGAAAATTTAAAAATAAATCGATGCGGTCATACCACACATTCTCTACAACTCCTATCGGTTGCATCTCACACACCCCAGATCATACCCGTCACGTGGAAGTGACATAGAAAATCTTTAAAACATATCTTTACAAGGCATTCAATATTCCCTGGAACATTTTGACTCACGTCTCGCTCCTTTATAAGTTCTATATGTTATGTATGTGTTCTATTTACCACTCGAGGTTATGCACTGACTCGTCTCATGAGCCCAACTCAATTAAATTCTTTACTTTGGGCCTCTATCAAGTCACCCACGCATAACGTAGCTACGCTGTCACACCATGGGAACTTCTCAAAACTCAAGAAAAGGCCTACGAGGCAGTGGAAGCGCCAAGCTTGAACCACAAAATTCTTGGGACTCATTCTTGCTTGCAGTGGGTGTTCTCGAGGCTTCAAAGGGATATTCCTACCTTCGCACAAAAACGATAGTATCACCTCATGTGGGGGCTGAAGTGGAAGAAGTTATGTCAGAAGGTCATAGGTTGGGAGCCACGCTTCCTCAACAGAAGATACCGTGGAGGAGAGGAAGGCCCAGAAAAAATAAAGAAGTCGGGGGGGAAATACAAATATCAATTGAGTCGTGTGCAAGATCAGTCACTGAGGAGCTCCTAATGCGTGCTATCCATCTAGAGCCTGTTGAAACCACAAGTCAAGGAAGTAGGAGTCGAATGAGAAAGTCAGAAACCTTGAGTTCTAACTTCTGAGGACCTAATTTGCATCTAGAGCAAGCAAAACTCGCCATACCTGAACTTTACCAGGAGAATAGAGAATTACGTCAGCAATTGGTGGTGAAGAACCTTGAGGTGTCAGTGCCATAGGGTCATGAAGGGAACGCAACCTGGCCTAAGTGACAGCTTCAGGAAGCACAAGATACGATCGTACAATTGCAAGAAGCGCGAAGGGTATTGAAAGAACAAAATATGACAACACCTTCGGAAGTGCGAGGTAGTCGGTGAGAAAGTTCGCACATAGAAGAGGCATAATGGGCAAACCCTATTTCGTATTCTCAGAAGTGACGCAGAATTTTGACAGTCTTCCCTTTTTTCTTGTGAAAATTTTCACGTTCTCAATGTAACCGAGTTGGTTGGCCAAAAGGTGTAGACAGTGTCTATTATATGTAACCTAAGCCCGATAGGAGTCTAATATAAAAAGTCTGGAAATTTTGACGAAAGGATTCTGGTCATAGTAGTTGAATGCATCGTTTTTTTTCTTTGCGTGTGAATCTACTATTTTCTTTGTCCAAATTTCTTGTAAGTTAATCCTGATTTTGTGCTTAGTGTTGCTCCAAGTTGTTTTGTATTTTCTATTGATATCCTTCTGCAAAACCTCCGACGTCGATCAAATTCATCATACGGCGCTAACCTGGAACCACTCACTCGAGATATAGGGTAATGAAAATTGGGAACTCAGCTTGTAGGTGATGTTCAGACTCCGAACTTTGTTCAATTCAAGTGCTTTATGCGTAAATTAGGACTGTCGATACCAAAAATTATCGAGGACTGGCCTTCATGAATAAACCTAACGCGCGGTTTCCTTGCAGATTATCATCCTCAAAAATTCCCCAATACCGACAACGTTTCGAAAGTCGGTGATCGACAATATCATTTCATTTTCGTTCAACGCTTACTTTTTTGACCTTTTACCGATGCCGAAAGGGATTGATCATCGGTGACATCCTTGAGTCACGCTTTTCATTGAAGAACAACTTTCGTTAGCCAACGCCGACGAATATTGGTGCTCAGCAACCTCGGTTTTCTTGAATTATTTCCTTTCATGCTTAATCCTTTCCGATGTCGAATTTCTTAAGCGCTTCGGGGAGAAGTCTTGATTATCAATTCTTTAATTAAGTGTTAGCATTTTAATTTATGTGTTTTTGCATGCTCAAGAAAAATTTGAAAGACTTAAATGAGAAAAAAAAGTGACAAGCAAAGGTAGCATTTTTCATACTGAAGTAGAATCAGACAGTGCAAAAGATCAAGTGGTACCCAAAAAGTAAAATTTTACATAAGATTTTTAGGGTGTGTTGAGTGCTTAACAAATGGCAACTTATTGGATGAAAGAATAATATTTGTTCCTCATTCGTGTTCGGCTGATATGAAAGCTGGTGGAAAACCTTACTGGCTGTAAATCAGAGCTTCATTTACCCTTGCATTTGAAATTCTTCGATTGATGCTTTTGGGTCTGCCTGTGGGGTTTTTAACCTTTATTCATCCTTTGTTTCTTGTAACTTTGAATCATGCCCTTTTGACAAAATCTAGTAAATAATTCACTAGCATGGAGCCTTTAGTTACCTTTACCCACTTGCTTCAGTGTTTCTCTGTTGCCAGCGAGCATCCATAGCCCCGGCGGAGTCATCTCGACATCCTAGACCTTGATCCGCTACCAGCGAGCATCCATAGCCCCGACAAAGATATTTGCATACCCTCTCCTACTGTTCACTCTTTTGATAATTTCAATTTTATTTCGGCATGATGCCTTGAGCGAGTGAGAGAGGATGATGTATGTTTATTTTGCAAAGTGAGATGGTTAAGGTGGATCTTTTTCTATCTTTATCTTTAGGGTTCATGTAGTCCTTTCCATATTTCCTTCTTTCCCTTAAGGTCTTACCAAACCACTAAGCAGACACTTCTAACATTTCTCTGAAGTTGTTCATTTGCGCAGGTTAGATAGAGGACTCCTCAAAGAAACCACAAGTTCCTCAATGCTTCTTGTGTTTTATATGAGTAATGAGTTAGGAATAGATTTTTCTATGTTGCATGGTTTAAACTCAACCATTTTCTCGCTGAACACAACCTTCAAAAGCGAAAAAGTCCAAAAAGAAAAAGAAAACAACAAAAATGCATTTCGCAATCATGAAAACATTCATACAAAACACAAAACATTTTTTTTTAGAATTTTATTATTGGATATATTGTTTTAGGGCTTGGCCATTTACTGGGAGGGCGTTAGGTTCCCCCCTCATATTCTGTAACCGATAATTTCCTGCCCCAATCTTCTCAGCCACCTGGAAAGGTCCGAGCCATAGATTTTGAAACTTATAATGTTTGCCTTTAGGTTCATTCGCTCTGTCCCATTTTAGGACTAAGTCTCCTACTTCAAAATGTTTCTCTTTAGCCTTATTCTTATCAAACCATCTTTTCACTATCTATTGGTGAGCTAGGAATTTTGACTTAGCCTTTTCTCTTTCTTCTTCTAGCATGAACAGAGTATCAATTCTTTGTTGCATGACTGATGAAGGTTCCCCGCAGGAATCTTGGGCTAGATGAAGAGATGAAAGATAAATCTCATTTGGGAGAATGGATTCCTGCCCATAATCCAAAAAGTACGGGGAATTTCCTATAGCTTCCTTGGGTATGACCCTATCGCCCATAGAGAATTATGGAGTGGATTATGCCAATTCCTTTGGTTATCTACAATCGTCTTCTTTAATATTCTCACTAGGTTCTTATTAGTTGATTCTACCACCCCATTTCCCTGTGGATAATAATTTGCAGAGTACCTCATTATGATTCCTTTGTCCATAGAAAAATCTGTAAATAGGGTGGAAGAAAAATACGCTGCATTATCGAAAACTAGGACAGAAGCGACCCCAAATCTTGTTATTAGTTGTTGTTCTATGAAATGGACCACCACCTTCTCGTTTACATGAGTCATAGGGATGGCTTCTGCCCATTTTGTGAAGTAATCAGTGGTAGTAAGAATGTACTTGTGTTGTTTCGAAGAACTGGGTGTAATTTCTCCTATTATATCCAACCCCCATTTCTCAAAAGACCTAGAAACATTCATTGTTTGGAGTGGGATTGCCACTCTTTTCTCCCTTCCAACACTTACTTGACAAGTTTTACAGTTTCTAGCATAGGTGTGAGCGTCTTTGAACAAGGTGGGCCAATAATAGCCAACTCTCAGTATCTTATGAGTGGTGGTGTTTCCTACAAAATGTCCACTGGTAAGACCATCATGGAGCTCCTTCAGAACTTTGTCTACATCTTCACGTTCGAGACATCTTAATAGTACCCCATCATAATTAAT
>JASDQU010680816.1:72983-85744 GCA_032191745.1 Picea mariana | reverse complement strand
ATGCCATGAGTATCATAGTGGATTCCATAAAATACCACTTGATACCCTACATCTCCCATCTTGACTCATCGAAGAAGATGTACGATGCCCTAACAAATCTCTTCTCAGTCAGAAACATTGGACAAGTTATGAGTCTGAAGAATGAGCTCCGTGACATGAAGATGAATGATGACGATAGCATAACATCATACTTTGTAAGCATCTCCAAGCTAAGAGATCAACTACAAGCTATTGAAGAGATCACTTCAGAAAAGGAATTGGTGAACATAGTACTCAATGGTCTTCACAAGACATGGGATGGATTTTCCGCAAGCATGAACACAAGGAAGGAGTACCTGACATTTGAAGAACTTTGGACTTGCTGTGCTCAAGAAGAATCAAGGATCAATGCAAAAGAGAAACCTCAAAAGAAGTACGATGATCAAGCCTTCACAGCAAGATTCAAGAACTTCAGGGACAAAAGAAAGTTCAAATTCAAGAAGGAAGCCAAAGCAAAGAAAAGACATTTTATAAATACAGTGCTTCAACTGTCAAAGGTACGGTCACTATAGAAATCAGTGTCCCGGGCTAAAGGAAAGGAAGGAGAAACACGAAGCATCGATTTCCAAAGAAAAGGAACCTGCAAAGAAGACTAAGCAAGATGGAAGAGACTTCTTCTACTAAAAGGTAACAACACTCTTCTTATTTTCTTGTACATATCTTGCTTACATCATCTTTGTACATATCTTGTATACCTATCTCTTGGAAAATAATGTGTTCCAAAAGAAGAACTATACCTATGGAATAACAACAAGATAAGAATGAAATATCATTAGATAATACACATGAAGGGATGAAATACAAATCATGTGGAAGCTACTGCAAGATAAGTCGAATCAATCATGAAGAGACTTAGAATTCAGACATCAAGAGAAATTGGAGAAAGACTTATGACGAAAACTAAGACGGAAGCGTGGACTCTGTTAGACAAAGAAAGCCAAATATATATTGTAGAAGACAATAAGGATGCAGATGGAAGTATGGACTCTATCAGACGGAGGGAGCTGATTATATGCACTCTTACATAAAGCAAGGATTAGGAGGGAGCTAATACTATGATCCATTAAAAATGATGAAATGTATATATCCATGGTAGCAATCATGAAAGACAGTACATGTTCATCTCAACCGCAGAAAAAGACCTCTTCGAAGAGAAGCCTTAAAGAATTCCTGGTTGTCCATCCAGATCCATGATTCTATGATGAAAGGAAAAAGTGGAATCTCTAGGGCATGGAATCTATAAGAAACTCCATGGACCCAAAAGTAAAAGAAAAACATGGATATTCCAAGAAAAAAGAACCGGAACAACCAGTCATTGTATCAAGAATCGCAATATTACTAGCCTAATATGAACTCACTAAAAGCAATCAAGCATAAGAACTGAAAGTCGTGATGAAGAATAGTGTATGGAAAACCTATGAATGAAAAGCATTGCAAGATACAGAACCAGAGGCTCTCCCAGATGGAGGGAGAAGACTATGATGATTGATTGTTCCAGTACACCAGACATATCACAGCATGAGTCATTATATCATTTGCAACATCCATGAGTTGGAATTCCACATCAGATAAATGCAAAGAATGTTCTCCAGAAGAAATTGAGTAAAGATCATATGCAGAGCAATCTCAAGACTTTGAGACACACCAGAAAGAGACTCATGTATATATATAAGAATAAGACAACTTGGTGGAGAACCACTAGTGCACAGCAGAAGCGTGGTGAAGATTTCCTATAACATCAAGATGACTACTCAGAAGCTCAGATCTCGTGATGACAGAAGAAGTACCACATGGATATGTTCCAGTTCTCCAACTATGATATACTCTATTGTTCAAATCTACATGAAGCCTTCACAGTATTCCAGACTAAAGTACAAGCATTACATTATCCATGATGAAGTCCAAAAAGAAGAAAGTGATTCTCCAATACATATCTCCGCAGATGAGCAGATAAGCATACATTTTGGTAAAGCCTCTACTCAAGATGAAAGAACTTGCATACTCAAGCTAGAGCTCATGGAAATAACTCTCTTAGCTGGAAGGGAAGAATCTCCAAACTAGAAGAAGGTACGCAAACATTTATTTTTGTGATTGAAATAACTCTCCAATTAGGAGGGAGCATTGAAAATATTATTTATCTTTGTAATTGAAAAATAGTCCAAATTGGACAGATGCTTTCTTGTTCGGAAAGTGGATTGAGATTTCTGACGGACAATGACTTCCCATTGTAGTTAACATGGGAGGCAGACTGATTGTTGATGTATCATAGACAATGACTTCCCATTGTGGTTAACATGGGGAGTTGTCTAGGACAATTATTCTTCTTGGCAGTCACTCTGAGTAGTGGTCAAGTAGAATGGTCCACCTCACCGGGCAGTCATTCTTTCAAAGTTCACAGTTGTGATTAGTTTTGAAGAATCATCCATTTTGGAGGTTGATGTAGGACAGACATTCCTCGAGGGTTATGCATTCTCTCCAGGTTACACTTTAGTGTCGGAGGAATGGACCACGGTGGGGAATGGTCCGGACAGTTATCCCTCGAGGGCAGACTCATTCTCTCCAGGTTACACTTTGTTTAGTGTCGGAGGAATGGCCCAGGGTGGGGCGTAGTCCAGGCTCAACAATTAGGGACAGTTATTCCTCGAGGGTAGATTCATTCTCTCTAGGTTACACTTTGTTTAGTGTTGGAAGAATGGCCCAGGGTGGGGAATAGTCCAGGAAATTCATTCCTTAGAGCAGACTCATTCCCTCTAGGTTACACTTTGTTTAGTGTCGAAGGAATGGCCCAGGGTAAGGAATGGTCCAAACATTTCTCGAGGGCAGACTCATTCTCTCCAGGTTACACTTTGTTTAGTGTCGGAGAAATGGCCTAGGGTGAGAAATGGTCCAGGTTTAGAAATCATAAATAATCCTTCTTCCTTGGTTGAGAAGAATGGGGCAAATAGCCCATTATTGATATTCTATATTGAGGGCAGACATTATTTTAGACCTCACCGATGTGAGTCAAAGATTGGCCCAGATGATTATCGTTGATATTCTATACTGAGGGCATACACTCTTTTAGATCTCACAGATGTGAGTGAAAGATTGGCCTAGATGATTCAGTTTTTTATCATAACATTGTTTCTATGCAAATGAAGACTACTGTGGTGGTAGACATTCTTTCAAAACTCAGAGACGTGAGTGAAAGATTGGCCCAGATGATACAGTTTCTATCATAACATTGTTTCTATGCAGGATTCTCTCAGATGTTTGTTATGAAGACTATATGACAATAGATGAGGATTATTGTGGTGAATATGTTTCACTGTTCGCAACTATACATTGTTGATCAAGTACTTGTATGTTACTTGATGTGGTAGTTAACCACTGGATTGTAGTTGTGTACTACTATGAATAGACATAGTTGTGTTCTATTCTTGTTCTAATTGCCTTGAAGACTATCAGCAAATTATTGGAGACGATCATCATTCAGATGAATGATGAACAGAGATTTTCCAGATGGAAAACAGTTCGGAACCTTTTACTCCTCTTGTATCACTCCATGGTGAGAGTGACTTATCTAGCATCATATCTAACTACTCAGATGAAGTATGGTTTCGAGAGATGATGCAGCTGATGGTGATGGTGATGCTCATGGTCTAGTCATGAAATAGTCTAGATGACTATATTGATGTTACTGGGTAAATGGTATGTTTTGTGCTCAAGTCCATTACCTGTAAATACCTCTCTAGCTAGGAGGGAGTGTTAATATTATGGTAGCTGCGGGAGGTATTTACCCCCACGTGTGAACCTGATGAGAATAGAAGTCTTCGAAAAGCAAGAGAAACCCTAATGAGTTGGATAATAACCCTAGAAGCCTTGTCAGCTCAAGAAGATAATTTATATTAGGCTATTAGCCTCCAAGAGAAGAAATCGGCCAGAAATTATAATAATATATTGAACAGACACATACCCAAAAGGAGAATTCGGCTCCAGCAAAACTGGCAGGATTACTATAAATACAAGGTGCCAGTTCTCATTTGCAGCATCTCAGAATTGTAGTTTCCCAGTTGGTGCGCACTACAATTGCAGTTTGGTGCACAGGTTTGGAGGAGGGTTGCAGGTGCAGCTGCAGCAGCAGCTAGTTCTTAGTATTGGTTTGAATATCTCTTGGCTAGGGTTTGGACTATCTGATCAGCTTTTTGTCATGCGCTATCCTTGAGGATTGATGCGCTACTCTTTGTTTGGCTATCTAGCCTATGGTTTTCTTCTGGAGGAATTCTCAGTCAAGTTTAAGGTGCTCGGAGGGAGGCTTCGGCCTATGGTTGGGTGACGAAGATATCATCAATGGTAAAACGAGCACACCATATTCTATATTCTAACAGAGGAAAGGGTTGGGGATTGGCCCCAGCCCTTGTTTTAACACTCAGATATGACCAAGCAACGCAACAATGGAGGGGGATAGCCAGGAGGTGCAGGAATTTAGTCTAGCGCCCAACCACATGAGCCATACAACCTAGTCCTCTGCCAGGGAAAGGGTGCCAGCACCTTAATGGTACAACAAAATCGCTCGAGTTACAAAAAAGGTGTGTGTGCCAATTTTTTTAAATGGGAAATCACACAAAGCTAGGTTTAGGGGGTTTGTAGGTGCATTTTGCAGAACAGATGACTGCAAGTTTATTTGGGAAAACTCCTAGGAGTGTATTTTCTTCAATGTTTGGCCAATCTAAGTGCAGGAAGAGCCCAGCTAGGGTTTTTTGAACCTTCTAGAGCCATTGGAGCCATCTATTTGGAATTTTGAGCATTGAAAAGTACTATTTTTAATACTTTGAACTTATGATGAGAATGAGCCTTTGAGGAGAGCAACTTTGCGAGCCATTTTTGGGAGTTTTGTTCATCCGTTCTCAGTGCCGTCATTTGTGTTGAGTTCTTGATTTCTAACAGAACAAAGCCATATCAGTTTGTAATCCATATTTAACTATTATGATGTAATTTTTAAGCTTTGAAGATAAATAAGAAAGCCTCACCCACTGAGACAAAGGCTCGGAGACATAGGCGATATTTTCAAACTCTGTAATCAACTTTTGTTTTTATGGTTTGTTGATTCTTGTGCTTATTTCCATATCTGTATATTTCACTATGGCTACCATGTTACATCATTAATTCTTCCTCTTTCATAAATTTATTAAATTTTTAATGAACTCGTGTTTTTAAAACTCAACCATTGTATTTAAAAGATATTTTTGGATCAGACACATAGGTCAAGGGCACTCACTAGCAGAGGATACAAATTTATTGGGTTGTCAAAGGAGGGTAGCTCTTGCACCAAGGAAAGTGGCTCACCAGGGGCCAAATTCAACAGAAATATCATCATCTAATGGGGGAACTGAACGTAATGGATATCATTACTTCCTAACAGGGGAGGATTGATCCAGGAGGATCTCGGTGGCCACCCATCTTTTCCAACTAGCTCATAATAGTTTTTTGGCAACTTACTATTTTTAGCAGTTTTTTGGGTCCCACATTTTTGGGACCATTTTGAGGGCCTAAACAATTTTTTTTCATGATATGGCACCTAAATAATTGAAAAAGGATTTTATTGATCCCCCTAAATGAATCTCATCATCAATACCTTTCTAATGAGCTATCGTGTGCCCTAAATGGAGATCGTATGCAAAAGTTATGACCCGGGGAAGTTGATGTACTAACTTACCCCAACGAGGCCCACACGACTTTTGGCACTTCATATCCTAGGGTTAGGTTTTTGGATGTCTAGGGTTTTGAAATTCAAGTTTATTGTAAAAATTCCTTCAGAGCCTCATTGTAATCATATTCTTGCGAATGAGGTAACCTTCACATCTCTTCTCAGATATAAGCTGCCACCATTCTAGAAAGCTTGTTTTTAGTCTGCATTTTACAGTTTTCAACATATTTCTTATTTAATAGAATTCAAGTTTTATTTTATCTATGTTATTGTTAACTGTGTCTCTATGTTAATATTATAAATTTGTAGTTTCATTTCATTCCACTCATAAATCCGTATCATTTGGACACCAAGACTAAGGGAACCCACCAGCAGATCATCCAACTCTATCGTGTCATCAAAGCAGGGAAACTTCTTCACCAAGGGAAAGTGGATCTCCATGAGTCATATTGATCAGAAAAAGTTTCCCATTTTATGGAGGACCTTGATGCAATGGGGACCATTTCTTCCTAATGGGGAAGTACTGATCCAGGTGGATATTGGTAGCCACCCACCTGTTCCAGTAATTCAGAATGAATCCACATCTTGTCAGTTTTTCTACGTATTTTTGGTCCCAAACTTCAAACATTGTTTTGAGGCCCTAAATGAAATTGTTTTGGCTCGACAATGCATATTATGTAGCCAAAGGAAAATTCTAGGATGAATGGAATGTGTAATCCTTAACTAAAAATTTTCGACAAAGTACCAAGTGGCCCCAAATAGAGATCGTATGCAAAAATTTCCCCCCAAAAAGTTGACATATCAACTAATCACATTGGGGCACACAAACCTTTTGGCGTTTCATGTTCTATGGTTAGGTTTTTGGTTTTTTAGGGTTTTCTCATTGATGTTTTATGTTAAAATTCCTTTTCATCCTCTTTTTAATCAATTTATTGCAAATGATCGTAGTTGTCACATATCTATCTTCAGATATAAGCTACCACCATTCTATCTAGCTTGTGCACTTTACATTTTACAGTCTTTTGTATTTCAGAAAGTCATTAATATAATATGATTATATTATTATCATGTTTATTGCAATATCTTTGTGTATTTCCTTGTCATATCTTTGTATTCATGTCATTCTCAATATAATATGGATCATTGCTATCATAGTAGTCTTCTCCTTGTCATTTCTTAGTGCATGGCCCCGGTGAGGTTAGGGTATAGAGATTTGGGTCTCAAGCTAGTTTCTCTTGAGGAAAACCATTCTCGCTATCCCAAGCTGCCTCCCATGACAGAAGAAAAGAGAGATGATGTAGTAGGAGATCCTATCAATTTTTTTCTCAAGGAATCTCTCATGCTACAGAAGAATGAGATGATGGATAATTTTGCCAAGATCCTTCCAAGACTGCCAACAACGATTGTGGCACCTTCAATCAAAAATCACTTCCAAGGTGTGACACCATTCAAGGTACAAGTTAACTTTTATATTCCTTTATTTGAAGGCCAAATAAATGTAGACACTTTGGAAAAATGGGTTAAGTCTGCTAGAGGGTTATTTCTCTCTCCAAAAATTTTCCAACAGTGAAAAACTCACCTTCACGCTCCTTGAAGCTCTTCCCCATGTCAGAGATTAGTGGGAAACTTATTGTGAGAGACATGTTGGAGATGAGGCTGCAATTTTTGGGCCAGAAGCCACTTGGGAATATTTTGTTGATTCCCTCAAGGAGAAATACTACCTTGTTGGAAGCTAGGATGACCAGTACACGAGATGGACAACTCTACGTCAAGAGAGAGACTAGATGGTGTCAGAGCATGCCAACATCTTCCATACCTTGCACATAAAGTTGGGTATTAAAGACTATGAGTGGAACCTATTCCTAAAGTACATCAATGTCCTGCATAGGTACATCCAAACAAATACGGAGTTCCTAGACATCTCCTCATTGGGATTCGCTTGTCGATTTGTTGTCAAGATCAAGAAAAAGTTCAAGAAAAACAATAAGTAGGATTTCAGCTCTGCAAATACATCCCAGTAGAAACGCGGTAAAGGTGGCCCTAACTTCCAATGCAAAGGACAAAGCAAGGATGTCTATCCCCATGACAACTAGTCTAATCCACTACAAAAGAAGGGTAACAAAAAGTCGAAGGACACTGGGAAGTGTTGTGAGTTCCACAAAATCCCTTGGCACAACACTAATGAATTTCTCTCCAAATAGTCATTGGTTGCTGAGACAAAAACCTCTGAGTTGAATTTCGAATATGACATTGATTTGGAACTGAATAAGGGAAAATGAATCATTAACGCATAACCTAGTGTCACCGTCACTACCACGAAAATCTAGCTAGAGGAACCAGAGGATCCTGAAGAAGGGGAGCACCTCTTCCACTCACAGATATGGGTGAATGGAACCCCCATCCATTTCATTATTGATAAAGGTAGATAGAAGAACCTAATCTCAACAGAGGTCGTATTGTGCGATGTTTCCCCCCTTGAAATTTGTGATGTTATTTTAGGACAATCATATATGTGGAAGAATTATGATGTTTATGAATCTAGGCCCAATAGTGTCATTATTACTTTGGGAGGTCACCTCTACAGGGTACCAGAGGCAGTCCAAACTACTACAGTCTCTTTGATCTCTGTGAAGTAGTTCTGAAAGGTGGTGTCTTAGACTAGGAGATTTTTCCTCTTTATGGTCTGATTTGAAGGTGAACAGAAGGTCACTGCAATGGCCACAACCTATGTATGAGGTCTCTCTACATAGGAGTAGTAGGTGGACAAGATAATATAATATCACAAAGACATCTTTTCCTCACCTATTTGGGTGCCTTTTTCATTGTCAGGTAAAGCACTCAATTGATTTGACACCTAGTGATCCTCTGCATAATGGCCCTGTATACAAGCATTTTTTTATGGAGAAAGAAGAAATGAAACTCCATATCCAAGAACTAATTTTGAAGGGCCACATTAGACCAATCTCCTCACCTTGTGGGAGCCTAATTGTTTTGGTACAAAAGAAGGATGTTACATGGTGACTTTGTATTGATTATATATCCATGAACAAGAACACAGTAAAAAGTTGGTACCCAATCCCTCGGATTGATGATCTTCTCGATCAGATCAAGGGAGCCAAGATTTTTAGTAAGATTGATCTAAAGTTAGGCTACCACAAGGTGTTGATTAAGCAAACTGATTCATGGAAGACATCCTTCAAGTCTAAATAAGGTCTCTTTTAGTGGTTGGTCATGCCTCTCAGCTTGAATAATGCCTCAACCATGTTCATGTGGATGATGGATGATATATTGCGACCATTCACAAACTCCTTTGTGATCTTATATCTGGATGACATCCTCATATTTAGAAAAACCTAGGAGGAACATTTGAAGAACATTCAACAGGTCTTAGGAACCCTAAGAAAGAAAAATTTATATGCCAATTTGGACAAATGTTCCTTCGGCATGCATAAAATCCAATATTTGGAATACATCATGAATGAACAGGGTGTGCATGTGAATCCAGCGAAGCTCCAATTGATCTGTGATTTTTTAGCCTTGAAGACACTGACCGAGCTCTGTATCTTCTTGGGCCTCACCAATTTCTACCGTAGGTTTTTGTTGGGGTTCTTGCATATCACTTGGTCCCTAAGACAGGTAACCAGGGGTGGAGTGAAGTCAAAGTTTTTTTGGGCCACGTACCAATAGAAAACATTCAAGGATTTGAAATTTTTCCTCTTCTCAGCATCAATCCTTAATCTTCGAGACCTGCAATAGCAATTTGAGATTGAGAGAGATGCTTAATATTATGCTCTCAATGCAGTCCTCACTCAACATGGGAATTTGGTGGCCTATCATAGTGAAACACTATATGGTGTTTTTCACAGACACCCCACCTATGACAAAGATATGTACTCCATTATGTAGGCATGTTGGCAGTGGAAAAATGATATTTTATGAAAGGAAACGATCATCCACATTGATAACGAGCCTCTGCAATTCATGCAAAGATAGGGAAAGTTACAGAATGACCAACATTAAAAGTGGTCCATATGCATGCAACAATTCCACTTGAAAATCAAGTACAAGAAGGGAAGCACCAACCATGTTTCATATTTCCTCATTTGACCCCCGATTATGGAGCTAACCATATTTATTAACATATGTTAGCATGAGACATCTAGATGGCTACAATTATACAATATTCACTCTAACTTTGTTTCTCCCTTTCATACATTGAATGAAAGAAAACCAGCTCCACACTTTCATCTCTAAGATGGACTACTATGCCATCTGAGCCATCTCATCTCTATGTTCCTACAAGTGAGCATGAAAAGATTATTTTGGAAGCTCATTACATTCAAGAAACATGACACTTTGGTGTGGACAAAATAGTGGAAATATTGCAAAATCATTTTTATGGGTTTATGCTTCGACAAGATGTTCGCAAGTACATCAGATCTTGCACTACATGCGCCATTGCAAAACCTTCCATAAAGAAAAATGGGCTATACACCCCTTTTCCTACTCTCGATAGGCCTTGGGAGTCCATATCCATGGATTACATTTTTGGTCTTCCTTCAACCAAGCATGGTAATGAATGTGTCTTTGTGGTTGTTTATCGATTCTCCAAGATGAAATTTTTGGCACCCTGAAATAAGAGCATCATAGTCGAGGCCATTTCTAAGCTATTCTTTGAATGTGTTTGGGTTCATTTTGGGATCCCACATAGCATTATTTTAGATCACTATAGTAGGCTCTTGAGTACTTTTTGGTATATCCTATGGTCGATGATGGACACCAAGATGACCAAATCGACTGCTTTCCACCCATAGAGTAATGGAAAATAGAGGTGGTCAACAGGATCATTGTCCATATCCTGAGGATGTACAATTCCAAACATCCACACACATGGGATGATATCCTTCCTTATTTTCAACATAGCTACAACATATCTCTTCACAACTCTATTGGGAACAACCCTTTTCAGGTATGCTTGAGGTTTCATCCACTAGCCTCCATTGACGTACCTCTTCCCATTGCAGTTTCACAGAAAGAGTCCTCCCATGCTCAGACCGAGGTTGATCGGGCAACCAAATTTGTTGATTGAATCCATCAAATTCAACAACAAGTTCATGAAATTTTTCAGAAATCCAATTCCAAGTAGAAGCAACACCATGATCAACACCAGGTACCACACAAGTTTCATCTGAGAGATAAGTTATGGTTTCATTTGCAGAAAGAGAACCTCACAGGACCCCATCGAATATCCAACCACTTCAATATGGGCCTTACACCATCACCAAGGTTTTGGGTGAGAATTATTTTGAATCAAGTATTCCCCCTTTCCTTGGATTGCACCTGGTATTTAATGTGTAATTGCTTCACCCATGTTTTCCACCTCTCTTTGACACTTTGAATGTGGTTGAGAAATTGGACCCTATAGAACTAAATCTTGACTACATTAAATGGGTGAAAATTTATTGGATCATGGACACAAGATGAAGGGAACTCGCCAACAAAACATCCTAGTCCATCAAATCATCAAAGAGGGGCATCTTCTTCACCAGAGAAAGTGGCTAACCAGGTTCAACAAAATTTTCCCCATATGATGGAGAACCTTGACGCATTGGAGACCATTGCTTAGTAATGGGGGAAGACTGATCCAGGTGGATAATGGTGGCCACCCACTTGGTACACTAATTCATAATGATTCCACATCTTGGCAGGTTTTGTATGGATTTTTAGGTCCCAAACTTTTGGGGCGGTTTTGAGGCCCTAAATGACATTTTTTGGCTCAACAATTCCTATAATAAAGAGAGAGGAAGATGTTAGGTTGAAAAAAATGTGTACTCCTCAGCTAGACCTTTTTGACAAGGTATCGAGTTCCCCAAACAAATATCATATGCAAAAGTTGTGCCTACAAGAAACTGACATATTAACTAACCACATCAAGGCAATAAACCTTTTGACATTTCATCTTCTGCAGTTAAGGTTTTGGATGTTTAGGATTTTTTCATCGATGCTTTATGTTAAAATTATTTTTTGGTATCTTTGTAATTAGATTTTTGTGAATGAGCATAGCCTTCACATATCTATGTTCATAGATAAGATACCACCATTCTAACTATCTTCTGTGCTTTGCATTTTACAATATTTTGTATTTCAAATGGTCATTAATAGAATCTGAGTTTAACTATATTACCGTGTTTCTTGCAATATCTCTATGTATTTCCTTGTTATATATTTTTCTTCATCTCGTTCTCAATATAATCCTAATGACATCCTTTCTAAACTCATTCTTGTGAGAATAATTAAATTCATGTTGGTCATCATTTATTTTCCTATTGTTGCAATTATTGTTGATGGAGTCTTTGAGAATATTGGTATAGCTTTTAGGATTTTATTCATTTTCCTTTTTCAATGGCTTTGTGACCTTAGTGCTTGCATCTCCCTTGAGGGTATTTTTTTTTCATCATAGCCAAGACCTATCTTGATGAATAATGACCTTTGGAAACTAATAATATTATCTTATATTTAAGTACTCTTTCCAAACATCGAGTTTTTATTCAAATGATCAGTTGTTTTCTCTAGTTCCTTTCTATTAAGAACTTGAATAGATCTACAAATATAATCACCACAAATACTGAATACACAATAGATCCATAAATAAATATAGAAGAAACCACACTTTATTATTACCAAACCCTTGAGGTAGGGCAACACCATACAATGGATCCTATTATGGAAGGGATCCTCTCATGTTCACTTGCCTCTTCGAGGGGGCATCCTCCTATTGAGCTACCACTCCAAATACAATACTTCTCTTCATATCCCATTACATTGATTGAACCTCTTTATATAGTGCTACCATCACCTAAGAACATTCTAGAGGAGGAATATTCTAGAAGTAGAACCTTCTAAGAAGTCCTCTTACATTTATTATATCTAATTACCCATTTATATATCTAACTACCATAGTGGGCCTTATTTAATAATATAGTGGACCTAGTCCACCTTACATTGAATGGACTCCACTATTATCATTATGGGCCCT
>JASDQU010680816.1:2874-32270 GCA_032191745.1 Picea mariana | reverse complement strand
ACTTGGTGCCATTCTTGTTGACAGGAACTGGATGATGTCTTCGAAGTGGTCATCAATATTTCTAATGAAGAGAAGTTGTGCATCCAACAGTGTATCCTCTAAGCTGGTGGGTTCTTCGCCATATTCCAACCTTGACAAGTGGTCAGGGCCCTTGTTCATTATTCTTGGTTTAACTATGATTTCAAAATCATATTCTTGAAACAAAAGAAGCCATCTGTAGATTCTCCCCCCCAACACTGGCTTGTTGACTAGGTACTTCAGCGCAGAGTGATCTGTGAATATTTTAAAGTGTCCTCCCAACAACTAGTGGTAGAATTTTTGTAGCACATACACCATGGCTAATCCTTCTCTCTCTGTAGTGGTGTAGTTAATATCAGTTGTAGATAGCTTCCTTCTAGCGAAAGATAATGGGTGGTTGATCTCCCCTTCTTCTGGTTGTGCCACTACTACTCCCAGTGCAATAGAAGATGCATCGACATGCACATGAAACTCCTTGTTCTAGTCTGGAAAAACTAGAATGGGAGCAGTGACCATCTTTTGTTTCAGTGTGTCAAAGCTCTGCTGGCATTCGTCTTTCCAGCCAAACTGACAGTCCTTATTCAACAACTTCTCCATCGGTGTTGTGATTTGGGTACATTTTCTGTAATATCCAACATGTCCTAGCACAGTGCATAGTTGTTTGACTGAAGTAGGTGGTGGAAAATCAACTATAATTGTAATCTTTGATGGATCAACCAACAATCCCTGCTTGCATACAATATGGCCTAATAGTATTCCAAATGGCGAGAAGAAGATGCACTTATTCATTAAAGAAATTTGACACTGCCTGCATTTATCCAACACTAGCCTTAGACATTCAATATGGTTTTTCAACAAACTAAACACAGTCTAGTCATCAAAATATGCTTCTAAAAATTTATGTATAAATTCTTTGAATGCTTCGACCACCACCCTAGAAAAGATGGTTGGGGAATTCTTCAGTCCGAATGGAATTACTGTATATTGGTAGGATCCCCATTCTGTATCAAACATGGTCTTGTGGCGGCCCTCCTTGGCAATCAGGATATGATGGTATCTTGAAAATCCATCTGTAAAAGAATATACCTCTTGGCCTCCCACGTTGTCTAATACTTCGTCAGTGAATGGTGTAGGGAAAGGGTCATGTAGATAGGCATCATTCAACTTACTAAGTTCTATGCATATCCTGATTTCTCTTGTCTTCTTGTCTTGTACCACCATAGGAATGATCCACTCCAACTCTTCGGAAGGTTCTATAATCCATGCTTCCAGCATTCTATCAAGCTCGATCTTCACTTTTTCCTTGTATTTCAGGTTTAATCTATAGGGTCTTTTCTTGATCGTCTTTTCATATGGTTTCAAAGGTATTCTCATCTCTCCCATAGTTCCTTTGAGACCCTTCATATCAATGAACTTGGTTGGAAACAAGTCCTGATATTCGTGCAACAACTATGTAATCTTGTCAATGGTAGCAACATCCTAGTAATCTCCGACATTGGCAAGCTTCGGTGTCTCCTCTATTCCAATGTTGAACTTTTTGATATTGATTGGCTGATCAATAAATGGTAGCTCAACTCATGGTCCTTCCACATCTCTTTGGCCTTCTATCTTAGTGATGTTTACCTTCCTGGGATCATCATCGTTGTCGGCATTGATGTTGTAGCAACTCTGCAATTTTTGGAGAGGCCCAGTCCATTCATCCTCTTCGTGTTCCATAGGGAGGCTAGATGCCTCTTTGAATACCTTTAGTCTCACAATATGTAATTCTTGGTCTACTGAAGGATATTCACTTTCAAATAGAAAGGTGGTTACAAAATTTTGAATCATACCTTCCCAATCTGTTGTGACGAGGTGCAGCTCTGCTTGAAGGTATGAGTTAATAAGGGTCATTTCCAGCATGTTAATGAATCTGTGCACCCATTGTTATGGATGGATGTCACTCCAGGCCTCTTCACAGCTTCACACATGGTTCTTTGGACAACTTCTACCTATGTAGCTTACTTCACATCCTTTTACTTGTGCTAAGAACCGCACTGTCATAAAAGTTTGACATTGTGTCCAATCTGTAATATTGCTTTTATGCATTCCCCACCATCTTGTTGGTGTGGCTTTCATGGCCTCATCCATTTCCAACAGCCTCTGTTGTGTTGGTACACTTGTTTCAAAATCTGATAGGAAGGTTTCTAAAGGGTTCAACCCATCAAATGTAGGTAAGTTACTCACTATTGTGCCGATCCAGTGAACTTCTCTGGATAATCTAGCACATCTTCTGGTAGATACTTCATACATATAGTTCTGCCAGTTCTCTAGCACTTCTTATGAATCTGATGAACATGCGTTTTCACTTTGCCATCTCAGATTCCCATCAGCTGTAGGGTTGATGTAATCCTATTGTCTGGCTGTTAGTTGATAGATGTTTTCCAGTTTGTATGCGTGGTCTTCTTCTCTGATAGGATCTGTGTATCAAGGACCCTCATCTGGATCTAAAGGTGCAATGACCTGAAGTCCATCTCTTCCAAATGTCATACTCCTTTTCTTTAGATAAAAAACAGTAGAATTGTTGAAGGCCCAATCGATTCCTAACAATGCAGGGTAAGGGTAGTTGTCATCAACAATTTCAATTACCTCAAAATCTGCAAAGGTTCTAACTTCATCGATGTCCACAGGGACATGTTCCAACCATCCAAATGGGCTAATGGCTTGCTGATTGGCCATGTGAATCCTGATAGGGGAATAGATTAGCTTCGGTTTTCCCATTAGTGCCCAGGTTTTCTTCGTCATGACATTGACCTGCAACCCTAAGTCGAGGACCACATAGTCTATATTATACTCTCCTATCTGAGCATTCAAGTGTAATTCTTTATTTGTTCTTCTCTTCTTACCAATTTGGTGTACTTCCCTATTCAGTAAGGGGTCTATCTTCCCTAGCTCATACTTTTTAACCAGATATTGCATTTCTTGTATAGCTTTCCCATCTTTAAGCCGTTCTATAAACATATATAAGAAAATAACAAGTTTATTTACCTCTTTTCCCTCTCTAGGTGAGGCAGACTGATCAAATGCATGAGGCATTCCATATTCTCTTATTTCTAGTTGTGTTTTTGAAGAATACCCTTGATCTGCTTTGAATTCTTTCCTTGCTTCTTCAAAGATTTTCATTTCTTTCTTCGCATCAAAAGCTTGAGTCCTCTCCACAACTTTCCTAATACCTGAGTCTTCTGCGATCTTTCCTTGGGTCATTCTATCCTCTCCTGTAACAACACCTCCTTGAGTAATAACAATGACTCTAGAGTCTGCTCCATGAGGTTCAACATATATTAGTTGTACTTGTGGGTTTTGCTGAGGTCCTCTTCTTTCCTGAAGCTTCACTAACAGTACAGGGCAATCCTTAATGACATGCTTGAAGGAGTTGCAATAACTACAAGTGGTACAAGGGTTATGACAGTCCCTTTCTATATTTCCTAGCTACACACAGTTATAGAAAATTATTTGTCCTCGGCCTCAGCCCATACCTCTTCCTCGTCCTCATCCTCTGAATCCACCGCGAGGATTGAAGTTTCCTCTTCCCGGAGAGTTATATTGTGCATTGTTTCCTTCTTGGTGTACTTCACCTTGGATCTTGTATATGTCTCTTGATATCTCATGCATGAGATCATAAGCTCTTAAATCTCTATCATCATGCCCTACTGACTTACAGAATGTGCAATATAAGTTTGTGAGTGTCTGGACGTATTTCTGCATGTAATAGCACTCACCAGGGCAATGCCGATTTTTGCATACTTCGCACCAGGGTAATGTGACTTTATTCAATGGGCTCGGAGCTCCTGAAGCCAGATATTCATGAAACAGGGGACAGTGATCCTTGTCATGGCCTTTTGATTTGCATCTGATACACCAAATGTCTTCCCTTTTTTCTTTTCCCTTGTCCTTTTTCATGTCCTTAACCTGCAAAGACAAACTAGTTAACTGACTCATGATCTGGCTCATACCTGAGATGGATTCTCCCATGGGGGTTGATTCAAGCTTCATGGTGATCTCCAATGCCTCTTCCTACGAAGCAATCTTTTTCTACATCAGGGGAACTCTGATATGTGGTAAAAGAGCAGTGATGAACCATTCTTTGTTCTGCTTGTCTGGGATCTTGAAGGTCAGTCGACCTGTTAGGGTATTGAATCTCTGGTCGAACTCCCAAACAAGTTCAGCTACCTTCTTCTTGATTACCTTCAGCTTAGTAATACATTGTGACTCTGACTTAGGTTTTTTAAACTCTGCAATCAACGTGTTCTTGATCTCATTCAGTGGCTTAGGTTGCGCAATTCCTTGGACAAGTTTCATGTACCAGCTCAACGCACAATCCCTCAGTGTAGTGATAAACTGATTTATTTTAATAGATTCATCGGTAACATTTTTAATGTTCCATACAGCCTCACACAGGAACCAGTGTTGATCAGGGTCTTTAGATCCATCTCCTCTAAAGACATGTAGCCTCATCTCATCTGCCATGAAGTTGCCTAGGTTTCCTATGTGAGTAGATGTTGAACTGCTAGTAATAGTAGTCTGCGGACTCTAGTGATTCAGAATATTCTGATTACTTAGTGTTTCTGAAACAACAGGAGGATTGATATTACTTACTTCAGTGGTTTACGCAGTTCCTGATGTTTCTGGCTCGTCCTGACGAATTTATTCAACGACTTCTTACTCTACCCTAGTGGGTTATGAGTGCTCTTTGTCTGTTAGATCTACCTCTTCTCCACTATAGAAACCCTCTTCCCCGTATTTTTTCTTAAACAGGTTCTCAAGGTGAACCCCTCTGAATACTCTTCCACTGTGCATATGTCTAGCTTTTGTGTCGCTGTCGCTGTCTGAATTTCTGAACATTAGCCTTTTCATATCCAACCAGTCTACTGTATCTTCAATACGTGGCTTTCATGGAGCATCTTGATTCTTAACTTCAGAAAATGCAAAACATTCCCTCGGGGTCCCTTGAAAAAATATCTCACGGCTTGGCTGTACGATTCTACTCTGTCAACAGGAAATTCGGTGATATAACCTCCAATGGTACTATAAAACCAGTAATCTATGGCTCAGGATATGGCGTTATCAACTCTCTTGACCTTTTGGATCAGTTCCGACATCCAAACCACAGAAGGTCTAGATATGATCTCGAACTGTGTGTCAACTAACCTAGCCAACCATTCGTGTAGCTCCTGATGGATTCCTCCAAATAAGATCTCGTGAATGTCAGTGAAGATGTATCCTTGTAGCCAATCTTCAGTACTCAGCTTAGGGTTCTTGTTCTAGGATTTAGTGAAGTCCGTCTCCTGATCGTCTATCCACTTTTGAATCTATGTCTTCGATGGGAACCACCTTGACATTCCCTAACAAGATTCTTGTCCCGATAATGAAACCATTTGTTGCCATAGGGGCAGACCCAAGATTCACTCAAAGAATGCACCAACAAGCCCAAGCTATTGGCCCTTTTGGCAACACCTACAAAGTAGATGTAGTCTCACCCAAAGTAGCTATGAGGGGGTTGCAGGACAGAGATGTCTACAACCAGGGGAATATCAAGTGGATCTAGTAGAACAACAACACAATATGCACCTTTCACTTATCAAACTAGATCTATCTTGCACAGTTATATATCTGATCTAACACAGCAATGAAAATAACAAGATAACAACAACATATACCAAAGCATCAATCACACATACACAACGCAATATATACGTGGTTCACCCTCTCTCTAGGGCTACGTTCACTGAACTGTGCTTATGATTTATTAAGGTAAAGCATACAGTTCTTGTCTGCGCTCTTTGCTAGCAGATATTCTTTCTTCTCTCTCTTTCTCTCCCCTTTCCTATGCACCAAGCTGCAGGACTTGATCTTCGCACACTAATGAAGATCTTACAATACCAGAAGGCTCTCTCTCTCTCAACACTTTTCTCTCTCAACACAATAATCTCTCACACAACAATATAACTAGATCAACAACAATATTGTACCAATACGCAATGACCAACCCGACCCAGGTCCTCTTGACCTTTATTTATAAATTACAATCCCTCACCGACAGCCTTAGGCTGAAACCTAGGTGCCAAAACCCTAAATACCAAAACCCTAGGTGTCTAAAACCCTAGGTCAACTTGACCCTCTTTTTCTGGGCTTCACCAGCCTTTCTTTCCTTCCTTCTCGCACGGTGCTCCAAAGCATCCAATGATGGGTTTTTCCACTTTCTGAGTTGTCCTCGATCCATCTTCCTTGTTGGTTTGTCATCCTTGATCTCCTCATCCAACGGCTTTCTTTTCCGCACTTTGCTCTATATTTTCTGCTCTTTTTCTCACTTCGACCCAGTCATAGTCACTGTGTCTCCCATGAAGCTCGCTTTTTAACTTTTCTTCCTTGTACTTCACTTCCTTCCATAAGAAAGGGCCAACAGACTCACAACCTTTTTCTATGTTTAGTCTCCTTAGCCCGAAAAAGTATAAAATATAACTTAGGAGAAATTTCTTGACAAGACATGTCTCTCGAGGCGTACCGTTTTTCTGGATAATCTATTGGTCGGAAAAGGGTTAGACTTGTGCCAAATAGATATTTTTTCTGGACCAATTAACGCGTTTGAAAGGAACAAGGTCACTCAATGATGTTTCCATATTTAGGGAGTCTGAAAAGAGCTTAACTATGGACTACGGGGGGGTTCCTTTTTCGTAGATAATCTCCAAGGCCCGAAAAAGAGATAAACCAAAACCAAGGAGACTAGCCCTTTTTTGGAAATTTAGTCCCTCAAGCCCGAAAAAGGGTTAAAATTATGCTTGTGAATACTCTCCTAACAAACCAAAGCTCCTAGGGCATACCTTTATTTGTGAATTAACCGTCCAGACCGAAAAGGGGTAAACTACTGTTGAACAAATGTGCCTTCAAATTTTAGTTTGACGAGTGTGAAGGGAAACAAGATCGCTCCACAATATTTTCAATTCTAAGAGAGTCTGAGAAGGGCTTAAATAAGACTCCATGGGGGCTTATTTTCTAAAGTAATCTAAATGAGGCCGAAAAGAATAAATAATCTCCCATTAGATTTTTCTTTCAAAGTTTAAGCGAGCTTGAAAGACAACAAACCATGCTCATAGGGAGTCCCTCGGGTATGAGCCAAAGAAGATGAAGAAGAATGGGGCTTGTATATTCAATCATGGTGGGACTAAAAATGACTCCCAAGACTATGGAGAAAAAAACTCACAATATGGACACCGAAATGAAGAAAAGGATCTATTTAGGGCATCCATGTAAAGGAAGGATATACCACCTAATTATGACACTTCTAAAGCAGCATAGAAGGTCATGTTTCTTACTTCAGTGGGATCGATCCTATGGCAAAGCGAAAAAGTCAACAATATGAAAAATTCAAGGTTGTAAGAACCTAACCTATATGCAAATGTTGAAAAACAACTTTTACCACGAGATGGTATGAGTGTAACCCATCTCATAAAAACACCAAACCAAAAGAACAAGTACATTATAATGACCCACATATCTCTTCAAAAAGAATCTCGAGTGCTTATCGAGCCAAGAAAATGGAAAAAGAGGACCAAAGTGGGGAAAAGAAGGCCAAACAATTCTATAAATAGAGTTGGACAGCTCATTTTAACCATTGTAATTTGGAAAATAACCAAAAAGTAAAAAAACCCTCTTCTTCAAAATGTGAATTCGAGGAGCTACGATGGACGCAAGATCTTCAATCCTGAACCAAGTAAGTACATTTTCAATCATCATTTGTTTCTTAATTTATGGGTTGGGGGGTGCATGCCCTTGTAAAAGGGTCGGGTTTGCATGTACGTGGTCTGTCCATGCCCAACACGCATATGTACACGTGAAAAGTAACACTTACCCTGCATATATACATGACTGTATTAAAGGAAACCCATGTACATGACGTAGCACCCCTACCTCAGTAGGTTCTGCGCGACCTCTTGGTCTTAGGATCATTTTATATCTCCACCTTGAGTTGGATCGACTCTCAGATTCCTCACAGGAATCTCCCACACACACAGTGTGTAACCACAGGTCCTTATGAGTTATTCCTACGCGAACAAACACCAGGCGCTAACCATCACCCACATGACCAATAGCTATGACCATGACCTTTTCCGAGAAGGTATTTCGGACTTCGCGACCTCACAAATCCTAATTTAAGTCCCCTTGACTCTTCAAACCCTGAAACCCAAAAGGGCTTACGAATCTTCGCTCTTCCCCTGACTTTTCTCCGATGTGACCTCTGACTAAAACATGGGGCCTAGTCTTTTTGGCACCCAGGACTTCGCGTATCAACAAACTACTATGCAATGCTCCCTTCACCAATTCCCAAAATCGTGATATACCCTTGTCACAAATCAACGGCTCAAACCTTCTGTGATATGACGGTATTGGTTTTTTCAGGACTTCACAAATCAGGAGTTTTAAACTCTCGACTCTGAGTCACTATCTTCTCTGATTCCTGAACTCTGAAATGACGAAATTCAAGGACGAAATCAATGCCTCCTGTTGATTCCAATCCAATGACCACTACTCCTCCTGAGCTTTTTGAATGTTGAAAGATGCTCAGCCTTAATCTTCTCACTGGTATGCAAGATCCAACAACCTACGGTAATTTGACACTTCTCCATGAGCGTTTCCACTGACCGTTCTATCCCCTCTGAGCTTTTTGTGAAAACTCAAGACTCCAAAAGGTTCCTGCATGCACACCTTGTGGCTTCCACAAATAACTTCTGGTTATTTGACCCTTTAACTCTGTGCACTCCTTTGCAACATCAGTCCTTCAATCTTCGTCTTGGTTCGATAAAATCCAAGAATTCAACTGGCCTACGCTCACCTTGCACAACTCTGTGATAATATGAAAATAACGATATCTCTCCTAAGATTTTCTGAGATGAAACTCAGAAATTTCGTCAATGCACACCTTGTGGACGTTCACTGCACTCTTTGTAGGAATCTCAGGAAGAGAAACAATTGAAACTCATCCGTCCACTCTCTCAGACTTCATACATTCAACATGAAATCATAAGCATACATACAACATCGAAATAAATGCATGACAGAGAAACAAAACAACTGTAAACATATCATTTAATAGATGTAAATAGTAAGCATAATAAGACCATGAAATTGAGTCAAACTTTCATATATTAACTCAATTATTCTTGTACATGGGTTCTTCTCTATGTTCTTCTTCTCTACAGTTCTCTTCTCTTCTTACAATAGAGAATATGATACAATGATACAAGCGAGGGTGTCTATTCTTCCGTTTTCCCTCCTACAACTCTAAACTATCGAATCAAAATTAAAAACTACAACTACTTTTCATTCATTACATGTAAATGCGTCTAGGCCCATTTACATTCGTCAATATATAAATGAAAATTCATTCCCCTAGATATTACATTAATTCTCTTTTCATTCAAATTCAAAATGCCTTAAAAAACATGTGCTGGTGCTTTTCCATTTGTTCTCCTCTTTTGCGTTTTCTTAGCTAGTTGTGTATGATGCTCCTGCATCATACTCCTCTGGCTGAAAAATTCATGAACTCCTGTTCATGAGCTCCTGCACCGTCTGTCCATGTCTTTAGATTTCCACTTCACTTTCCCAACTAGCATCGTTAATTGGATGTCCTTTCCATTTGACCAAATATTCGAAGTATGTCTTTCTTTGGGTCTTCTTGCTGACTCTTTGATCAATTATCTTTTCCATCTGTGACTTTTCAGCTACAGGAAATTGTTTAACCCATTGAAATTTTGGTTGATTCTCCTATGTTCCTGCTTCATATTCTCTATAAGGGTACATATCTGATATGTTGAATATGGGTGATATTCCTACTACATCTGGTAATTCAATCTCATAAGTTTTTGCTTCAAACTTTCTTATGATCTTACACAGCCCAATTTTCTTCATTTTCAGTTTATTTTATGTCCCCCTTAGGAACCTTTCCCTTCTCAAGTGAGCTAAGAACAAATCTCTGACTTCAAATTGAAGGTCTCTCCTGTGATGATATTCTCTGCATTTATATTCCTGGTTGGAATTCTCCAATCGCTCCCTGATTTTACTATGGAGCTCTTGCATCCCTGCTGCAAAATCCTCTACACTAGCACTCCTGAATGCATTCTGCTCCAAGTCCCTTAACTCATATACTCCTCTCGATTGCATTCCATACATAAACTGGAATGGTCTTTGTCACGTGTGAATTGTTATATGAAAACTCCACCTACGGCAGAATCTGATCCCATTGACTGTGATGTTCAGCTACCAAACTCCTTAACAAATCTACCAAGCTTCTATTCACTACCTCAGTCTGTCCATCTGCCTAAGCCTGATACACTGAGCTAAAAGATAAAGTAGTCCCTAGCTTCTTCCATAGGGTCCTCTAGAAATGACCAACAAATTTGGTATCCCTATCCGATACAATACTCTTAGGTAAGCCATAAAGTCTAACAACTTCTTTGAAAAATAGATTGGCAACATGTGTTGCATCACTGGTTTTCTGACATGGTATGAAATGTGTCATCTTAGAAAATCTATCAACTACTACAAATATTGAGCCATAACCTCTTTTCATCCTTGACAGTCCTAACAAAAAATCCATACTTACTACATCCCATGGCCTCTCTAGTATTGGCAATGGCTGATACAACCCTGTATTCTGTCTTTTTGCCCTTCACAAGCTGACAAATTCTGCACGTGTTCATGAATTTCTTGACATTTGTCCTCATTCCTTGCCAGTAATATGAGCCATTCAGTTGCGCAAATGTCTTATCATGGCCGAAATGTCCAACCAATCCTCCACTATGCTTCTCCTTCAAGAGGTTCTCTCTCATAGAGAATTTCAGTATACACAATTGATTACCTTTGAATAACATCCCATCCTGAATCATATATTCATTCCATTGGCTTCTATCTCTGAGAATTGGATTCTCACATGCTTCATAAGCTTCTTTGAAATCTGCATCATCTCTGTACATATCCTTAAGATTATCAAAACCTAAGGTCTTCACTCTGAACTCCTAAAGAATCAAACATTTCCTGCTCAAACCATCAACAACTTTGTTAGCAGTTCCAAAAAGATTCTTTATAACAAAAGTAAAATTCTTCATATATTCAACCCATTTTGCATGCTTTTGGTTCAGTTTTTCCTGTCGAGCTATGAATTACAAAGCATGGTTATCGCTATACAAGACAAACTCTTTCGGGACCAAGTAATGTCTCCATTTCTTCAATGCCTGTATGACTGCATAAAACTCCTTGTCATACATATTTCAGCTTGGTCTCGTTCAGTTTCTCACTAAAGTATGCAATCGGCCTGTTGTCTTGGCTTAATACTGCTCCTATCGCAAATCTACTTGCGTCACACCTGACTTGAAATGTTTTTCTGAATTATGGCAAAACCAGAACTGGTTGTCCAGTTATCTTCTCCTTCAAAAACTTGAAACGTTTCTCTGCTTCCTCTGTCTAATGAAAAGATTTGTGTCTTTTCTTGACTGTGTCCATCATTGGTGCACATATCCTGCTGAAATTCCTGATGAACTTCCTGTAAAAACTGGCAAGTCCATGGAAGCTTCTGACTTCAAAAATACTCTTTGGCGATGGCCAATCCCTAATCTCTCTTACCTTTTCAGGATCCATCTTCAACTCATTAGCTGAGATTACAAAACCCAAATAAATGAGTTCTTTCTTCATGAAAGACGACTTTTTCAAATTGATCAACAACTTCTCTTGTTGTAACCTCCTCATCACTACAACTAAATTCTTTAGATGTTCTTCTTCAGTCTTACTGAAGATCAATATATCATCGAGATACATGATTACAAATTTCCCATTGAAATCTTTTAATACTTCATTCATCAGCCTCATAAAAGTACTTGGCACGTTCGTTAAACCAAACGGCATGAAAATACATTCATACAACCCTTCATTCATCTTGAATGTTGTCTTTCATTCATCACCTTCCCTCATTCTAATCTGATGATATCCACTTTTCAAATCAATTTTTGAAAATAACTTTTCTCCACTTAATCAATCCATCAAGTCATCCATCCTAGGTAAAGGAAATTTGTACCTGATGGTGATTTTATTTATGGTCCTCGAGTCTATACACATTCTCCATCCACCATATTTCTTTGGACTTAACACTATAGGCATAGCACATGGACTTCATCTTTTTCTAACCAATCCTTTATCCATCAAATCCTGAACTTGTCTCTTGACCTCTTCATTCTCCTATGGCGTCAATCTGTACGCTACTTTGTTTGGTAAATTTTCTCCAGGCATAAGATAAATGTGATGACTTATGCTCCTGATGGGTGGCAATGAACAAGGTAATTCGTCCACTACAATATCAACAAATTCTTCCCGCAGTTCCTAAATTTCCTCCGGTAGATCTTCTATCTTGGTACTGGTCAAGATGACTCTAGGCTTTCTCACCACAACAAACTGCATGTCTTCTTCTTTCTTGACTTCCTCAAGAAGCTCATTTCCACTCATGATAAGTATAGTATTATTCACCTATGCTTTCACCTCTTTTTCTTTAATTGGCAGCAACATATGCGTTCTACTATTCTTCTCCAAGGTATAGGTGTTCTTTCTCCCATCATGAACAACATTTCTATCATATTTCCATGGACTTCCCAACAAAAGATGACAGACATCCATGGGAATAACATCACACAAAATTTCATCATTGTAACCTCCTATCTTAAATTCAACTAAACATTGTTTAGTGACAGTTACTTGGTGTCCTTTTTGTAACCACGAGACTTTGTATGGGCTCGGATGTGCAACAGTCTCCAATTCCAGCTTCTCCACCATTTATGTGGATACTAGATTGTCTGTGCTTCCACTGTCTACTATTACCTTGCATACCCTATCCTTGGTCTTGCAAGCAGTTCTGAACAAACTGTTCCTTTGGACTGGATTCTCTATCTCCTTCTCTGGTTTCAAGAGAATTTTCCTCATCATGAGTGATCTTCCGCCTGTGACATCTTCTCCTTCAACATTTCACCTCTGTGTTTATGAAATGTGAGCTTCATCTCCATCTCTTTTTCTATCAGGACATTCGAAAGATTTATGTCCGATCTTTCTACAACCAAAACATTTTATCTCACCTCCTCTGCCTCTTCCTCTTCCTCTTGCTTGAGGAAAAGTGTTTCTATCGGCACACTGTCTCCCCTGTGAACTTACTCCTCATTTAGGGTGAGTATGAGGTTTGTTTTCTTCCTCTTTCAGACTCTGAGTTCTATCCTAGGCAACTGATTTGCCTCTTCTTTGACTTCAACCTCTGCCTCTTTGACCTTGTTTTCAGGCCAATTTCTCTTCATCCTTCAAGGCCATTTGATAAGCATCTTCCAAATTTCTGATTTTCATCATGCTCATCTCATATTGAATGTCATATCTTAGACCATTCATGTATTTGACAACCTTCTCATCATCACTTTCATGATGACCTGCTCTAGTATTTATCTTATAGAACTCTTCAGTGTATTCTTTCACTGTCATCATCTTCTGTCTCAAATTTTGCATTCTCCAAAACAAATTAATCTGGTAGTCTCTGGGTATAAACTTGGCTTTCATTTTTGCAACCATCCTATCCCAGCTGTTGATTCTTTGTTTTCCTTTGCAACGTCTATCATCTCACAGTTCATCCCACCATAGTGTTGCATGCCCTTTAAGTCTAGTGATGACATGTTTAACCTTCTTATCCTCCTTGACATCCTCATAGTCAAAGTATTTGTCGAGAGCTCTAAACCAATATAACAACTCTTCAACGTGTAAGTTGACTTGATACATAAGAATGTGCATTTTCTCTCTGGCTCTGATTCTTGCAACAATTCTGAATAGACGTTCTTCTGCATCATCTTTGGCTGCGATTTATTCTTTAGCTCCAGCCTCATTTTCACTTTCAGCTTCACTGACATCTCCAACATCTAATGTCTGTCTCTGTGCTATCTCCATAGCATCTAGTCGATCAAAGATTTCTCTCATTTCCTTTTTCATAGCTATATCGGTTATTGGTCTCTCTCTCCTTCTTGGCATCATTGTTTCAATTTGCTCTCCATAGAAAAAAAAATAAAAATTGTAAGATAGGCTATGATACCACTCTGACGTAGCACCCCTACCTCAGCAGGTTTTGCATGACCTCCTGGTATTAGGATCGTTCTATATCTCCACCTCGAGTCAGATTGACTCTCGGATTCCTCACAGGAATCTCCCACACACAGTGTGTAACCACAGGTCCTTATGAGTTATGCCTACGCGAACAAACACCAGGCGCTAATCCTCACCCACATGACCAATAGCTATGACCATGACCTTTTCCGAAAAGGTATTTCAGACCTCGTGACCTCGTGAATCCTGATATAAGTCCCCTTGACTCTTTAAACCCCGAAACCCGAAAGGGCTTACGGATCTTCGCTCCTCCCTTGAATTTTCTCCGATGTGACCTCTGACTAAAACCTGGGGCCCAGTATTTTTGACACCCGGGACTTCATGTATCATCAAACTACTATGCAATTATCCCTTCGCCAATTCCCAAAATCGTGATATACCCTTTTCGCAAATCAACATCTCAAACCTTCCGTGAACTAACGGTATTGGTTCCTTCAGAACTTTGCAGATCGGGAGTTTTAAACTCTCGACTCCGAGTCACAATCTTCTCTGATGCCTGAACTCTGAAATGAAGGAATTCAAGGACAAAATCAATGCCTCCTATTGATTCCAATCCAATGACCACTACTCCTCCTAATATTTCTGAACACTGAAAGACGCTCAGCCTTAATCTTCTCGCTGGTCTGCGAGATCCAATTACCTACGGTAATTCAACACTTCTCCACGAGCACTTCCACCGTTTGTTCTATCCCCTCTGAGATTTCTGTGCAAATGCAAGACTCCAAAAGGTTCCTGCATGCACACCTTGCGACATCCACAAATAACTTCTAGTTATTTGACCCTTCGACTCTGTGCACTCCTTTGCAACATCAGTCCTTCAATCTTTCTCTTGGTTCGATAAAATCCAAGACTTCAACCTGCCTATTCTCACCTTGCACAGCTCTGTGCTAACCTTGCACTTCTACTGATATGAAAACAACGATATCTCTCCTGAGATTTTCTAAGATGAAACTCAGAAATTTCGTCAACGCACACCTTGTGGACGTTCACTACACTCTTTGCAGGAATCTCAGGAAGAGAAACAATTGAAACTCATCCTTCCTCTCTCTCAGAATTCATACATTCAACATGAAATCACAAGCATACATACAACATCGAAACAAATGCATGACAGAGAAACAAAACAACTGTAAACATACCATTTAACAGATGTAAATAGTAAGCATAATAACACCATGAAATTGAGTCAATATTTCATATATTAACTCAAATGTTCCTGTACATGGGTTCTTCTAAATTCTCTTCTTCTCTACAGTTCTCTTCTCTTCTTACAATAGATAATATGATACAATGATACAAGCGAGGGTGTCTATTCTTCCGTTTTCCCTCCTACAGCTCTAAACTATCTAATCAAAATTAAAAACTACAACTACTTTTCATTCATTACACATAAATGCATCTAGGTCCGTTTACATCCGTCAATATATAAATGCAAATTAATTCCCCTAGGTATTATATTAATTCTCTTTTCATTCAAATTCAAAATGCCTTCAAAAATGTGTGATGTTGTTTTTCCAGCTGTTCTGCTCTTCTGCGTTTGCTTTGCTGGATGCGTATGATGCTCTTGCATCAGTACACCTTTTAATCTTTCAAAAAATATGAAATAAGGGGATAACCTCACAATTTGTTTGCAACAGGATGTATGTTCATTGGTGAGAAATGGAACATGAAGAGCTATATGTCTTGGTAGAGGAGGATCCATGGGCCATTGCCGTGCTTAAGCAATGTGGTATCTGGAATTGTTTTCAATCTCCATTCACGAGGGCACAACCTAGGCTACTAAACCACTTGATAGAGCACTAGAATCTAGATGCAAAGGACTTCATGATGGAGGGCCAATCACTTACTCTGATGATGGAGGATATTTACATCTTAACCGACCTCTTCAGGAGGGGAGAACTGATCAACTTGAGGACCTTTCCTACAGGACCACATAACATAGAGGATTATATTGGGATGTATTGTGAGGTCAACACTGAGAAAGTATGATCTCAAGTGCCAATTCACAAGATCACCAGCTTCAATCTTTGGATAATGCTCGACATGATTGGGAGGATCACCGGATCTGCAACACTTGATCAGGATTCACGTGCACAAATATATTGTGCAGCTCAATGTTTGGATGCCACTATTTTTTACTAGAGCACTACCATGCTCACATACATGAAAAAAAAATTGATCGACTGTCGAAGAAGGACGAACAAGAACTTCAGGTTTGGGACCATACTATGAGATTTCGTTTTCGAGAGAGTGCCAAGCCTTAGCCTGAGAGAGATAGTACGAGGCCATATTGCCTCCTTTCCTGCATTATGTAGGTGGGAAACTTTATTACCTTGACAGGGTGCAGGGAGAGTACAGGAGGCCTTCAATGACAAATTTTTTGAGTGATTGGCCCATCAGATTCCTATGATCGAGGATTATCCTTATGCAGGGATCAGTTTCCTGAGGGATCCTGATATGCCCATGGCCCCTAATTAGGAGCACAGAGAGATAGGTAAACACATTTTAAAGTTATTTAATTTTTTAATTTTTTAAATGTTATCCTTTTTATGGTAATGTCAAAGTACTAACTCAATGATCTGTCATATGCAGATGTGGGACCAGTGTGACCGACTGACTTCTCTCGGACTAGGCATCATTATTGAGAAGATGTCATACTAGCAATAACAGGAGGACCAGTAGCTGCAGGAGGACCACCAGCTGAAGAGGATGAGAAATTATTGCGATGAGTAGAGAGTAACCTGACATCTCTGACTCGTGCAGTGTCGATGGAAGAGATAGAGGATCTTCCACCAGCGATGTAGACACATCTTGTAGGGGTACCCAAGACTTGGGTCCAATTGTTTCAATGTCTTGAGAACTTTGCAGTTAACTATACTAGGGCCAACAAGCCTATTCCATAGCTAGTAGTGGATCATATATGTGTTGAGAGAACCTTTTGTATTGTTTTATATGGTGAGGGCTTGAGCCCAGCGATGTATACCGACTCTATTTGAGGATTTATGGCCCAATTTTTTACTTATGACATTATTTTTAGACACATTATTATATATATACATCTTTTTCTTTATGGATGAACATTTTGTACAAATGTATTTACATGTGTGTGTATGTGTGTTCTTTTACTTTTATGTGTGAGAAATATGCCAATCTAATACTTGCTTAGCCAATGTATCAGTTAGTTGATTAGATCTCCTAGGAACATGAATATAAGTAATATAATCAAAATAATGTTCTAAGAGATGTACCCTAAGGAATCGTCGGTGAAGGTTGGGATCATAGACATGATAAACTCCATTTAACTGAGACATGACCAACTAAGCATCTAGATAAACCCAGAGGTGATAAATACCATGTGACAAGGCATCACATAGTAATTCTATAATGACATTGTACTTAGAAACATTAATGGTTTCTTCACCTAGGCAAATACTTCCAAAAGACAAAAATTGACCAAAAGGTGTAAAGATCACCCAAGCTACGGAAGAAAGCCTCCGAGTGTATCGTCTAGCACCATCTGTGAACCTAACATAGACCTATGATTCACTTGACATCTTCCACAATGAAAATAAACACAATAAAATACATGTCCATAAAACAAAAAGACAAGACTATGTAAGTAAAACTATACATTATATAGAAGAAGTCAGTCTCAGGCGACTGATATAAGCGTAATACTTCTTAAGGTAGAGCCCATTTCTAGGCTCCAATAAAGCATTACCCTTAAAATCAACTAGTTGATAGGCACCCCTTTCTAAAAAATTCTTAACAATGAATGGTATGAACCACATGGGTTTGACCTTTCTTGCCCCCAAGGGATCTTTATCTTGGTCATAGAATAGGACAAGATCGCCTTTAGAGAAAATTTGAGGGAAGATAGACTGATCATACTAACACTTGAAATGTTGTTTGTGAGCCTCGTTGTCTAAGGCTGCATATCGACGCTGCTCGAGATATAAAAGACACTCTTCAAGTGGCGTAGTGTCGGGAATTAGTTCCACTACCAACTTAAGAGAAGGGATTTGGAATTCTATAGGAAAGACTACCTCCAGCCCGTAAACGAGTTGGAAAGGAGAAAAATTGATAGTAGTCTTAACTGAGGTTTGGTAAGCTCAAAGTGCCGAGTACAACATCAAATTCCAATTTGTCTTGGCCTAAATGATGGTTCACTAAAGAATAGTCTTGAGAGACTTATTAATAGCCTCCACTTGACCATTTTCCTGTGGGTAGTAAGGTGATGAATGTTCCTTCTTAAACCCAAATTTTTAGGTTAACTAACATCATCTTGTTCTGGAAGTAACTGTCATGATTTGTGACAATCTCCTTCGAAATACCGAACCTGGCTACAATATGGTTAAAAATGAAAAGTGTAGTCATTTTCCCATCATTGTTAAATGTTGGCATGGCTTTGACCCACTTAGTAAATTAGTTTACTGCTATGATGATATAGTGATGCCCCCTAGCTGAAATTGGGTGGCATGTAGTGAAATCAGTCCCCCACTTGGTGAAGGGACCAACAACAATAACTGGGAACATGGGAGTTGGGTTTTGCCCACATATTCTGAGAGAAGATATGGCATAGGTGAAACTTCTTGACCACCTCTACACAAGATTTTATCAATGAGGGCCAAAAGTATTTAGCACGAAGAATATTTTGGGTTGTTTCCAACCTAGATAGGTGACTGCCACATGATCCTATGTGACAGTCATTTAACACAAGTTCTTCCTCTTCGTGAGTGAGACATAGACAGATAATGCAATCAACTCCTTGATGATATAAAGTATTATCAAGGATAAGATAGTTCCATGCTTGATGGCATATTCACCGATGCTCATCGCGAGAAGTAGCAAATGGGCACTTCAAATTCTGAAGATACACAAGTATATCTCCATACCAAGGGTTCGAATATGCAATAAGGAAAATATCTCGATTAATCAGTGACTCTTCAAGAAAACTATTACCACTCTCGATTGGAAGTTTCGAGATTAGTTTATCAAATACTAAAGGATTTTTATACTTTGCCGAAACAAAATCTAAGTCAAATTCTTGCAGGATGACTATCCATCAGTTGATTTTCCCGCCGATGATCCATCGTGTTAACACGTATTGAAAAGGATTTACGATAGCTATGACGGTGGTCTTTCGAAGTCAGATATAGTGATGGAATCGTTGGACATCATGAACAGTTTCCAAAGAAAGTTTCTCAACATGTGTGTAGTTGAGATTCGATCCTACCAAGCCTCGGATACAATAGTATATAACATGCTCTTCGAGCGCGTCATCCTCTTGGACCAAGACCATGCCAATAGTAGACTCTGTGGTAGCCAAATATAAAAATAAATCCTTTCCATAATCCGGAGGACTGAGCAGTGGGGCAGACATCAGAGCGCGGTTAAATGCTTCAAAAGAGCATTGAGTCGCTTTATCCCAATAGAATGGGACCCATTTTTTTAAGACACACATAAACCCTTTAGTAATCTCGGCATAATTGGCAACAAAACGTCCAATAAATTTGGCTTTCCCGTGTAGACTTTGAAGTTGGGGGATTGTGCACAAGGGAGGCAATTGAACTATTGCCTCAACCTTCAAAGGATCGACCATGATCCCTTTATTTTACACGATGAAACCTAACAAGCGTCCTGATGTCACACTAAAACTACACTTATTTAGATTTAGGAAAATTTGATAGTAGTGACACCTCTCAAAGATAAGTCATAAATGGGTCGGATGATCAGATCTCTTATGAGAACATGATGCTAGATCATCTATATACGCCTCGACTATGTGTTTGAGGTTGTGGAAAGAAAACGACATGGCCCACTGAAAAGTGGCTCCAACATTCTTAAGGCCAAAAGGAATTTTTCTATATGCAAATGTACCCCAAGGACAAATAAATGTCATTTTATGTTGGTCCTCAGGCTTGATTTGAATTTGGTTGTACCTAGGAAAAACGTCCATAAAAGAGAAGACCTCACAACCTGCACATTCATCAAAAATATGGTCAATGAATGGGGTTGGAAAATTATCTTTTGGGAAATCTTTGTTCAGATCATGAAAGTCCATACAAACGTGGATCATACCTTACTTTTTGTTGACAGGAACAGGGTTCGACACCCATTCTCTCAATTGAACAAGATAGATGAAACCAACCTTGATGAGTTTCTCTACCTCAGCCTTGATCATTGTTGCCTTGTGAGGATTGACTGGGTGAAGCTTCTGTCGGAAAGGCCTAACATTGGGGTAAGTTGTGATCTCATGTTCAATGATACATGGCTCAATTCCTAGCATCTCCTCATAATACCAGGAAAAGATGTCACAAAATTATTTGAATATTTTAGTGTAGATTTGAATCTCTTCGAGGGAACAATCTTCTCTGACGAAGAAATTTTCCATGATGCCATGGGTTCTAGAGATGTCGATCGGAATCGTTTAAGCTATACTCTCCATGTTACCCTCAACATATATTTCATTCTTGGACAAAGGGTTAACAAGACAAGGGGAATCCCCATTCACGGTTGTAATTAACTCTCATACCTCTATTCTCTTCAGCTCGAGTAAGAAATACGATTTTTCATGAATATCGTCCCAAGGTCTGTATGGCCCAGTCATTTCCTCCAAAATCTCCTCGTCAGAGGGAAATACTAATTCTAAAGGGTCATAAGTGGTGAGAGAGTATTGAGACCAAATAGGCTCAATAATGGGATCTAGCTCCTGTGGGGGATCCGGATCAGGGTTGGTCGAGGCTTGATGTACAATATTGTACGCAACCTCAGTAGTGGATAAGGGAATTTCCATTTCAGGGTGCCCTATCCCTTCCATCAAAGTCAATGGGGAAGGTAAAATGCATGGGGCATTAAAGTAACACATTCTAAAAGATGCGACTTGAAATATCACAACCTTTGGCTAGTCAGGGACCTCCAAAATAAATTTCACATCTTTAGGAGGAGACAGATAATCAAAATTCCCCATTAAACATGGAAACAATCTGGCACCTAAGTTGAAAATACCTGGCTATGGGTTGTCAATCATCGAGACCATGGATGCCCCTGATGAAGGGTTGGGACATGAGAAGGATAATTGATCAACGGTTATGATCCGGACTCCATGAGGAAAACATAAGACCAGAAAAATGGTGGATACAATCGTTGTCATAGTTTAGGTCCAAATCCACCCTGACAAAATATTGTATTTGAGAGGTGCATCGACTACTTCTACTTTGACGCACATAATGTTTCCCTCCAACTGCACAGGGAAGGAGGGAATTATGCCATGTGGTATGAAAGATAGACCGTCAAGCGTGGTTATAAACATGGGAGACAGAGACAACACAGGTTGGAAAATGGCCTTCCATCATGCCAATGACATCATGCAAGTTGAGGAAACCTCTAGAAACTCAATCAAGGCAACCTCTGATCATGACATATCAGGTTGTTCAATAGTCTCAACAAGTCTGTAAAATGCAGAATTGCTAGGAAAGGTAGTCTCGGTTGTGGTGGATTCAAATGAAAAGAGGGGTCTGTATTTTGGCTGGCACCAGGTTGCCAAGAAAAGTTTGGTTGTTGGGCAGGGTTTTGGTAGAAACCATGGTGGCCTTATCTAGTAAAAGGAGCTTGCATTTGATTCTTCATCATCGATTGATTCCTGTAGTTGGATGACATGCCTTATGTAGGGATTTCTCCCTGCACATTATTCCAAGAACCTTGGTTAGGGATGCCCCCAGCCGACCCTCCTGGCATAGGTATTGAACCTTTACCGGGGTTCCACTGAGTGTGAGAGGGGTTTTCCCTGATCGACATCTCTTGCGAGGGAAACGAGCCCTTCCAGGGATTTCCAAGACCTTGTGAGGATTAAGCTCACGTCATCAATCCCTATGAAGGAATGAAACCTTGCATAGGATTTGGTTGACCAAAAATGGGGTTGCCCCCTGTCGAGGAGGAAGACAATGAGAAAGTGTTATTTCCATATTCATCAAACAAAGGAAAAGGCATAGATCCTACCAAATTCATGTAAGATTGAGGTCCATGACTCCCCCCACTGAACAAACTAGAGTTGGTGTTAGGCCTGATTGGCTGCTGGAAAGCACCTCTGAGTGAAGGGGATGGAAGAGGGATATGACCCCCATACCAATAGTATGTAGAGTAGAGTAGTTTAGGACCCAACTAGAGTCAAAACCTGACATCCCATATGAAAATGGGGTGCCATACACATTCTGGATAGAGGGAACTGTGATTAGATTTGTTGAAGGGATTGTGCCACTGTCTGAAGTAGTGGGTGTCTGGACAACCATATTCCTAATGGGTGGAGGTGGGGGAGGAGGCACAACACCTTCCCCTATAGCAGCCGAGATGGGAGTATGATGACTCCCAGAAGAAGTAGCACTAGTTTCTTCCATCTCCACTCGTCTGACAAACTGATGTTCATTTGAATTCACCTCAGGAAGGACTATCTGAATAAGAAGTAGTGTTGATAAGTCAATGATCAGAGGGTTTGTGGGCCTGAAGCCTTAGGATTTAAGGTAAAAAATGGTAGACTCCTCCATTGCAGGAAAGTATTTTCTAGGATTCATATGAGGTATATTTTCTTGTGCCCCAATCGCTTCAAATGAACCCTCTTGATCTAGCCTTCACCTCAGTGGTGGCGGAGGTGGATCCAAAGTAACCGGTGGTAGGCCCTGAAGCCTACAAGAACGATGGATTTGTTGATCTTCCACCTTGTGAAATGATCAACCAACACTCTAAGGTTTAAGCTAACATGAAACATAGAGCACACACTAAAAAGTTCCTAACGACAAATCAAACAAACAATTGATTGGTAGGAATAACAGTTATGTGAATCGTCACTAAAGCAACTTACCAGTGCAAGTTTAACTCGAACATGGAAACAACCTCTGGGTATAATCTACAAAGAGTGATCTGACATCTACCCTAGGTACCATGGTATACCTCGGTAATCACCCATGTAAGTCCCTAGAAACAGGAAAATAGGTTTCCATCTCGAAGTCAGTTGCGAGGCGGGTACAGTCGACAGTTGGGTTGATCATAATGAGAATGATAACAAAGTTTGAAACCTTTCAAGGGTATCGAAGGAAAATGGTCTGGAAGAAAAATGATGATCTCAAATGGATTCAAGGTCCATGAGGCTTCGTATTCAAATGAAATCAACATAATTCCCAAGAACGACCCTCAATATACAATCCCCACTATGCGCGGTCCGACTTGGGAGGGGTTATCTCCTCTACCTTTCCTCACACGACCTCTTGTTTAGCCCCTGTGTTAGAGAGGGGTCCCGACTAACTCTTACGAAACTAGACTTTGACACTCCCTATCAAAGACTCTTATGTTTGTTTAGGCATCCTTGAAGATTTTGCTCTCGACACCTATTTCAAGGCCCTAGAGCCTAGACTACTTGGTGAACCCTACAAAAAAAAGTCTAGTTGATTTTAAGTGTTAATCTTTGATTTTAATTGGATTTATTTACTCAAAAGGGTACATAAGTGCAAATTATGGTGTTTACAAGAGATGCAAGAGAAGAAATAAAACTTTAGAGCATCTGAGAAAAAGAAAACTAGGTTCCACTATTGAAAAATGACTTTTAAATATTTGTAAATGCAAACTTTTCAAGGTAAAGTAGTCTAAGATCCTAAAAATGCAAGAAGTTTCCTAGAATGCACTTTTTGTTTTACAATGTAGATGCAAAATACTAAAATTTCAAGGAAATATCAAAGAAGGAAATTTGGAAATGGAACTATTTTCTTTTGTAATAAACAACCTATGTTACAACTACCAAACAAGATGCATAACTAAATGCAACAATTTTTTGATTTTTTGAAATGCTTAAAGAAAAGAAAAAACACAGGTAAATGATACTTTTCATTTTTCAAAGAACTAACAAGGTAAAGAGAAAAAAAACCCAAGACTAACACAGACCCTAAACCACTTCTTGAACGTAGGGATTCACTGGAATCCATAGGAGGATCGAACGCTTAAAAGTTCACCTTAAACCTTCAAAGAAAACAAAAGAAAATAAAGAAACAACAAGGGTTCTTTACAAAGTGCAATATGAAATGAATCTTCAACCCAACCAAACACAATAAACATAGGCCCTGAAGAGTTCAAGAAGGCCTGAGAAACACAAATCTTCTTTCCAGGAAAAAAAAAAGTCTTTTAAAAAAAAATAAAAAATTCCAAACAACAGATACGCGTGTTGAGCATAAGAAGCCTGCATATGTACGCGGGTTGTATACTATGCATACCACATATGTGCATGGGATATATAGAGGAAAATAAATGTACACCTCTACAAACTTTCAAAAAGAAAAAAGGTTTGGATAACCAACTGGGTAAAGAAGACTGGTAGGCACATAGAAGATGATCAGAGACCCTAACTAACTTAGTAACTTGGAAAACTAAAAAAGAAACTAAAAAATCCAAATCAAACCAAAATATCCCACTAAGACCCTAGAGAGACTCCCCAGTGGAGTCACCAATTATGCTATGGGGAAAATCCCCCTATACTGGGTCTAAGGTAAAGGAAGAGCGCTAACTCCCTTAACACACTATTCCACCCTTAAGCTACCCCAAAACCATCTAAACAAAGTGACGAGAGAGAGTGTTGGCAGCCAATTCAGTTTTTCCATTGCCCTATAATCTGCCTTCACCTATGTCTTCTGAACTTCAGATTGTCGTCACATTTCTTCAAATAGGCGATATTTTCATTCTTTGCGACATTTGCAAATTGGTCTCCATTTAGTTTTCATGACTGTAAGCATGAAAACTCCTCCATCGTTCTTTGAACTGTCATGATCTTTTATTGATATTTTGAATGGCACTTACCTCTAGATTATCATTAAGTGGCTAAAAGATTTTTGAACTGTGCCTATTTTCCTATTCTTACTTTAATTGCACAACTTGATTTTTATTTAATTGGTAAGGCATAGAGCATGTGAATTTATGGGTTATACTTGATTCTATGAATTGCATAGGGGTCATGGTTTATTTTGTTTTATATGATGTGATCCTTATTGTTATAGCTCTTGGCTTGTCGATTTTATAAAATCGATTGTCACAATGTTTTAAAACCTTTGATTGAACATTATTACAATGGCGCCTTGGTTAAACGTTTGGGTTTGATTTCACATTGAATATTCATGGTTTGAAATATTACAATGGCGCATTGGTATATCATTCATCGTTTGATTTTTGGGACGGATGAATTGTATGATTTGAACTATGTTATGATTGTTTCAACAGAGGGTTAATTCGTTGGTTGTACTCTGTCATTACTATTTTGCATGGCGATAAGTGATTCCACCACCCTCGCATGTGCACATTAATGCTTCCCCTTTGATCGTTCATAGTGGTTAGACCGAATGACTCTACTCCTGTGTGTTGGTGAATGTGAACCAAACCCTTACCATGCGCTCGCACCATGGCACTAGTCGTGAGGGCTGAATCGAATGGTAGCCAGGCTCTGTTGATGTTCGACAGTGCCTGCAGTGACCTTGAGGAAATTGGGTGGCTCCCGTTCATAAAAAAATTTGATGGTTTTAACCTCTGCGTTGCTAGGCAATTCACATTGACCTTTGATGGCTGTCGAGCCAAGGTCGGTGATGTTCAATTGCAAATTGATGAGTAGTTTGTAAGTCTTGCTACGGGTTTGCCTATCATTGGACAATGATGGTCAAAGAATTGCAAGGTAGAAGAAGTCCCTTGGACTTTGCTTTTCCAGTCGCGTAAGGTTAGCTCCTATGACAAAGGTTTTCCCGTGACCATGTTGAAACAATGATGGCATGACTTATTGATGATTATCAAGCAGTTTATCACCTACGAGGGTCGGTATGGGTTTGTTTTCTTACACCACCTTCGTTTGCTTATGGTTTTTATGGGTTTTGAGCTCAATATGCCATACTATCTGCATAGAAGACTGTTCAAAATGTCTAAGAAATACAAAAGGAACCAGGATGATAGCAACCTCTTTCACTATGGGCTGGTTAAAATGATTGTTGTTTGTCATTTGGGGTTACACAGAGACTGCTGGAATGATTTCCTTGCTCGCAATAATTTTGTCGATTCAAAACCTCCATAGGTTGACAAACCTGTGGTGACCGAGGACAAGTCTGTACCCCCAGTACCCTACAGTATCCTTTTACCTAAACCCTTACCCGATTCACCTATCGACCTAGCCCACTCTGTGATCAAGGATGTCAAATCTTTTAAGCCTGTGGGAAAGAAGCCTAAAGCCAAACCTACTGCAAACGCTAAAGGAAAAAAGAATGCGTGTATAATATCTCGAATGGCGAGGAACAAGCCAAAACCCCCTGTCAATCCTGACCCTATCATGTTGAGCGAGGACTCTGATTCAGAGGTTGAACATTTTTTGGCAAGTGAATATCCCTATTCGGAAGGTTTGTGTGCCAAACCCTCATATGAACCAGATTACCCTGGCATTAAGCTGCCATGTAAAGCCCCCGGTCATTCATCCAAACCCTCCCCTGAACCTGCAATGCCACCCTGTGATCAATGCAGCTCATGGTTGGAAAGATATTATCTTGATGTGCCTATGCTACAGTCCAGAATTCACTATTTGGAGGACCAAGTTGCACGGCTTACCAGTCAAAAGACTGAGTTGCAAGCCACTGATAAGAAACAAAGGACAACAACTTCTATCTTGTTTAAAAATGTGAAGTCAGCTACAGCGGTTGTGAATTCAAAATTGGCATAGTTTGAGCAGCCTCACAGGTATGTTCTATCACTTGTTTATATAACGAATTCGAATTCTTTGAATAAGTTCGATTACAGCATGGATTTTCTCTGTCACGTTATATGCATTATGTACATAGTTTTGTTTTGATTAATCGAATTTCGTTTTCCCAGTTTAGGTTCAATTGGATTTTTATCGATTTGTTGAATCTTGGTGTGGATTTGATTGGTTTATTTAGCTAAAATGAATGCTCTGTCAATTGGAGTCGTTTGTATCTATTATAGACACAAGCTGTTTCTCCTATTTCGATTCTGAACACGATCACATTTCATTTTGATTTCATTATAATGTATATGTTATGATTGGTAACAATTGTGATATGGTCAACTGTTACGGTTTTATGTCTATATGGCTTTCGACCAACTCGAATACAGTTTAGATTGTTTTTTGATTCTGTACAAATTCACCCAAATCGTGAATGGATTCAATTCGTAACAGTTATGTGAAACCCAGCTGGTTAATTCTTATTGGTGTTCTGCTAGATCGACCCTGTTATTGGTTGGATTTTTAATAGAAATCAATATTCAGTTACAAGTTGATTTGTAAAACGAGACTGGATTCACTATTATTCTATATTAAACTCAGTCACGATTTGATCCAATTGTTGCCCAGTTTACGATTATCACTTCTGTCGATCTGATGATGGTCATGATCATTATTAACTGATCCTGTCTGTTGACTGTATAACACTCAGTGATCGAAATCTATGGCGAATTTTGGTTGATATTGTTATGAATGTCTTATTTACCCATGATCGTAACAGTCTTTCCATCTTTGTATTTAGTTAAAACGACATGAATCTTATGCTACATTATTATAGCCATAATGAATGGATTATGATTGTGTTGGATTAGATCGTATCACACATGATATGACTCACTATGGATTTCATTTGATACGAAACAATCTTGTTACTGTTTGACCCAATTTTATGGTAAGCGTGAAACAGAGTATTCTTACCCCTGTTTCGGTTAAATCACTTTTGATTATTTTTTATATTGAATGATAAAATCATTTGAATCATTAGTGATTCACTTTCAAGTTTTATTGAAAGAAAATTGGATTTGATTCTTTTAAAAAGATTTGATTTGATTTCTATCTGATCCTGTATGCTATTTTAGACCAGCTACAGAATCAGATGATTCTGTAGCTAAGTCTATAGAATCAAATTTTCATTGTTTTTCTAATGAAATATCTTTCTAACTTGATATGTTTGGTCTATTGCAGATGAATTCGAAATTGCAGTGGATATGATGAGCAGTTAGGGGATATTTGAAATATTTCACTTGCATTTTGGTTTCCTAGTTTAGTTGATTTTGGGATATCTCCCATATTATGTAAAACTGTTTGATATTATCCACAAGGAGTTTTTACCTTGTGGAAAGACTTATAAACACCTATCATTTTTGTAATAATGTTCATCCTCATTCGTGGGAGAATGACGCCCTACTGCCCCTCGGCGAGCACGGTCGCACCACCAGGACCTTCACCACTTTCGGCCCGAAGAGCTCAAGCTCTTCCAACTCCCTCGGGAGTCCTTTCCCCACAGTCTTCTTGGCTATCTACTCTTCGGAACTCGGGAAATAGGGTTTCGCGGACTCGCGAGCCTATTGTGCACCTCTCATGCAATATCAAAAACCCGAACCCCGACCCGCGATGTCAACAGTCAACACTCCCGTTCTATCGGGGATTTTCTTATCGGGAAAACGGCAGTCGTGTTGTCGCGTACCTCATGCAACATGGACCTCTGAATGCCGAAACCTTGATCCCTCGCGAATGCGCCACCTGGACTCCACTATGCCTCCAGGTCCCACACTGCCACGTTAGTCTTCGGGACTTCGCGGATCACGGATTCACGATACCAAAGTCCCTGCCGTTGGAAACCCCGAATGCCGAAACTCCGATGTTTCGAATTTATGCCAGTTGTCCCTCCAACGGTTGACGGCTCAGATCAAATCGGGGGATCGCACTTCGCATGTTTAATGTGCATGCGATCCTTTCACTCTCCAACCCCGATTCGCCGATGGGCGATGACCAATGATCCTCCCTACGCCCAAGGGTTAGCCGCCTCACTCCTTCTTCCAGATCCAACGATCCACGGGGCCTCGCGATTCTTCCCGATAAATCCAAGTCGTCGATTCTCTTCCTCTATGAAGAGATCTCTGCTCCACCACCTTCGTCCTATGCGGCCTCTTATGGGTCGATTTCTTCAGCAACGAATGGGGCTGTCCCCTCTAAGCTTTATCTCGAACTCGGACTCCTTCAAGGATTCTTCGAACACACTCCTTGTGCTCGATCCTCAATCACTTCTGAAAGTGTTGAAATCTTCTAAGCCCTGTGCGCTCCACGCTCGCAATGGCTTCAGCCTTTCCTCCTCTCAGACTTACTACTGAGACTCAATTCGACCTACACTCAC
>JASDQU010680815.1:64401-76487 GCA_032191745.1 Picea mariana | reverse complement strand
GTTCTTACCAAGTGGATTTCGTGTATTGAGGAAGCATCTGAGAGAAAAAGTTGTTGGTCATTAGGAATTGCCCCTAGTGCCCTTTAGTATCACTGTGTTTTTCACACATTCACTTGCTCCTTTGGTTGCTTTATTCACCATTCATTAAGAGTGATTGGAAGGCCTTGTTACTATACACAATCTAAGAGCGATTAGAAGGCGTTGTTACTATACACAATCTAAGAGCAATTGGAAGGCCCTATCACTTGGGGCTTATCTAGCCGTTAAATATAGGACTAAGAGATCATCTTCTTTTCCATCATAAAAAAGCAGTATAAAGATTTGCTTGAAATTTTGCAGCACATGGTATCATTTTTTGCTTTTTTGTCTTACCTTGTTTTTATTGTTACATTCTTATTGCCTTCATTTCAATTGCCCTTTCGATTCATTGATTGTTTTCTTATGCTCCGAGACTTTATTTTAATTTCTTGATTTTATTGTGCCATTCAACTTTCAATATGTCTTGGATCCTTTATTTATATCCAAAAGTCTATCTTCTCACTCTTTCTTGTTATATTTAGATTTCACTTCTTATGTCATCTTCTTCTTTCTATTGAATTTCTTTAAATAAAATACCTACATAAAATGTTTCTTATCTAAATGATGTTCCCATCCAATAAAACACCTATTAAACTAGAAAACACAATCAATACTCTAATATCCTACATAAAATGTTTCTTATCTAAATGATGTTCCCATCCAATAAAACACCTATGAATCAATACTCTAATATCATGGTATAACATAATTCAATTTATTTTTCACTTTAACTTCACCTTAAACTTTGAATCACTCTGCCTTGACTTTAAATTTACTAGTAAACAAAAATTAATTTCCAACTTCAACTTGGAGTCTAGATTCGACTTAACTTTGTTGACTTTCATTGGAAAAATAATGTCTCTTATGTTACATGACTATAATGGACTTTGCATGACTTTTACTCAATTACCACTTACAACTCAATAGTAATAATCTCAACTGGGCAGATATTAATGAGTAATGAATGACTCATTGACCTTTGAATTTACCAACAACCTTGACTTGCAAATAATAACCAATAAGTTGTGTGGCTCTAATGAATTTACCAACAACCTTGACTTGGCCAATAATAACCAATAAGTTGTGTGGCTCTAATGGAATTTGCATGATTCTCTGGCCACTTACAACTTAATAGCAATAATCTTGACCTGGCAAATACTAATAAGAACTCATTGACTTTTCACTTTACGGACCACATTGATTTGGTAAGAATTTTGACTTTACAAACAAAGTTTTAAAAGAGCTTTTCATGGGTTGGTTAAAAGTTCTATTTTTTGGTTTTTTTTAGGGAATTTGATGATGTAAATTTGGATAAAATCGCTAGTTTTTTGTTGTTTAAATTGCATTTCTGAATGCATAAATGGGTTCAAAAATCCCTGAGGCACTCAGATTACACAAACTTAGTCACTCAAATATACAGATTCAACCATTCCACACTGGATTTCGGACAAAAATTAAACTAAAAAAATCCACAGAAAAAAAAAACAAAAGATAAAACGTTTAGACTAAGTTGTTCTTCATCCCCATTTATCCACAAAAATATGGACTTGCTTTCAGTGTGACTTTAATCAGCCAAAGGATCATGCAAGAATGAACCCCACATGCAGATTTTTCCTCAAGCAGTTTGAGTCCAGCAAAGAGGTGGGTTGTACCATCTCCGTAGGCCTTCTTTGCTGGATTATACATATCCCAGAGGAAAGGACCCAAAAATGTTCCCAATCATCATTCAAAATTTCTTCTCGTCAAACTTACCCATCAATCCACACACTTCCCTCAGCAATCAAAAACTCACAAGAGATACAAATGATTTAAACGACATTCAAACCATGACCACTACAGCTTTCATGTTGATCACAAAGCCCTTCAAACGTTTTCTTTAAGGTACTGAGTCACTAAAAGCATACCATGCAAAAGTGGATCTGATAAAGCTCTTCGATTTCTCTCATGTCTATCTGAACCAAAACTGTAACAAAAATCGGTAATTCAATAAAGCAAAACTTGACCACCAATGTTGTAAGAGAGCGATCTTGTAAAACAAAAGCCTTGCAAATATGATCAATACATATTTCTCCAACAGCAACAAGTTTAATACTCTTCAAACAATAGTTATTTTGTTTCATAAGAAGCAAGAACATCCTGTTATGAAAATCACAACAATATTTTAGCAAGCAACGTATATGTTCTAGCACCCATCGAGGTTATCGTGACTCGAGGCTCTCCTACATCAAGATCTGGTTTGATGGAAGCCTCAACGAACTAATTACAACGAGGCTAGCCTCAATGTTCATTAATTTGGAACCTCTAATCATGGATAATTTTCACTTTGGCGTTGTTTTTTTCAACAGAAAAATTGTTCTTTATATTAGAAAATATAAATTTGTACACATTACATCATCTTGATAGTTCTTGCTGGCATAGCCTGCCTCCATAATCTTGGCATAGACTAAAAAACCATACTTAGAAAATAGTTCATGTAATAGACTCTATATTGGAGCTTACATTACCACAAAACACTGCAGCCTTTGTAGCATATGAACCAGGGGTCTCAAGGAGAGAAAAAACCCAACAAAAACTCCAAAAAGAACTATGTTGCGAGAGTAAAACAGAGAAACAAATAATATCTGGAAACTGTCCTCAAAGATCTCCATAGACTGTAAAGACCAAAAAACAACGGAGAAGTTAATAAAGTTTGAAAATGTGGGTGGGCCCCTCATTTCCATCTACCCACAATCTATATTCTATCTTTTCTTCGGTCTTTGTTAGTGTCTTTTTCGAAAGAAAATATGCTTCCATGTTTAGATCCCTATAAACATGAGTGTAATGGATCTCTCTAAGCGAATTTTTGAGTTTTTCTATTCTGTCCATCCATCCCATCAGAGAAGTGATCTAAAGCTTACCTCTATCCTTCAACCACTCAATAATGATCTTTGAATCATTGATTACCTAAATTACATCAATATTCAATCGCACAGCGAAGATAAGAGTCCTCCACGCTCCAAGCAATTATGTCGTGGTATTTGACCCCGAACAGCAATTGAAAGTCCACTTGTAGACTGAGTTTGCACTAGTCTTAATTAAACCCCTTGCCCCACACCTATGATCACTTAATTGTGCAGCACCATCAAACCAGCTCACAATAGGAGTAATGAAACACGGGCTCTGTAATATGCGGAAAGTGGCCTTCTTCACAATAGGCTCGGAAGGAAGAAATGCTTTGACTTTAGATACAATAGAGTGTAGATGGTTTGCTTCCCTCAAAAATGTATTTATTCCTCTCCAACCAAACAAACCAGCAAAGAATGGATGGGAGCGTAATGTAAATGGCCTCCTTTTTATCCCAATTTTCAAAGCATCCACTTAAGGTACTACCTTCCCAAGCATTCAAGATGTTAAGTTTCTTGTTTATCCTAGTCCACACATCCCGACAAAAGCTGCAAGAAACAAATAAGTGGTACACAGATTCTGCCTCTTTAGTGCACAAGTGACAAATGTTTGGGCCTTGCCAACCCTTTCTTTCCAGAGTGTCCCAGTTTAAAATTAGGATTCTATTCTCAATGGATAACCAAATAAATAATTTAATATTTTGCGCCATATCCCACTTCCACATATGTCTTCTCCAACCCCCAATAACATTTGGCCACTTCTTATTTGCAAGTGCCAGGTAAATATTTTTAACATAAAGTCATCCCGATCTATCTCCCCCAGTCCAAATGAGTGCATCTTCTTGATTCTTTAACTGCACACCCGCTCCACTAAGATCCCTGCAATATGCTTCACATTCCCATGCCAGGTTCCCACTAAGTCTAATCTCCTCATTGGTTTTCCAATGATCAAATAGGATACACGGCCTGCTTTCTCCTAAATCCTGGTAGAGATAAACCAAATGGTTTCTTTTCAGTTCAGTTAAGAGTTGGCGAGATAAAAAGGAAGCATTCCCCAAGCCCAAAATGTTATCCAACCCAAGTAGCACCGAGTGACTCGATCTCAGTCTCCAACGCATCCAATGCGTAATCAAGTGCACGGACTTCAGCAAGTTCTTCCAAGTTTGAGAGGCAATCGGAGTTGTAGTTGGAGCTTACCTTAGCCATGTGACTATAGAGCAGTGAGGGATGTATTTATCCTTAATCACATTATTCCACACTCCTTCCTCCATTAGGACTCACCATAGGGAGTTTTCACCCAAGTCCCTATTGAAAAGAAAAATATTTTGTATCCCCCAACCTCCCATGAGTTTTGGTTTAGCTAAGACTTCCCAGCTACAGGGATGAAAATGCTTTTTCCCCTCATCACTCGACCAAAGAAAGTTAAACATAAGTTTCCTTATTTTTTCCAAAATGGATGTTGGTATAGCCGCCAATGCCATCTAGTACACAGGTTGACCTTCAAGGCCATATTTGACCAGGGTGTATTGGCCCCCTAAAGTCAACCATCTATTACACCACATACCTATCCTTTCTTCAATATTTGAGAGAAGCCATCTCCAGTCCACATATTTATAAGCATCGGCCTTTAAGAAATAACCAAGATATTGAAAACCTTTTACCAACTCCTCGAAGTTGTGAGGAAAAATATCCTTTAAGTTCTCTAAAGTCTCTTCGTGTACTCCAGCATAGTAAAAGATAGACTTTGACCAATTTATCAACAGTCCAGAGGCACTACAGAAAATAATTAAAATAATTTTAATCTCTAACCACTCATCAATAGAATATTTAGTCATGATTAACACATCGTCCACAAAGAACAAATGTAATATCTTGACTAACCTGGACATCTTTACCCCAAATAACTTCCCTTCATCCTTTCCCTTCTTGAACAACAAGCTTAGACCTTCCATGATAAGAATGAATAACAGAGGCGATAACGGACGGCCTTGTCTGAGTCCTCTGCCACTCTTAAACATTTGTGAAGTATCCTCATTTAACAGGATTGCAAAGTTTGCATTGGTCATGCAGCTTAAGATCCAATTTGAGAAAGGAATACTGAAGCTCGATTGAATTAGTTTTAATCGTAGAAAAACCAGTTGATGCAGTCATAATCTTTCTTCAGATCCAACTTTTAAATCATAGCTTTTGACTTTTTAACCTTAATATTATGCAGGCATTCCTGAGTCGTGCCTATTGCATCCAAGATCTATCTACCTTTAAGAAAACCCAATTGTTCCTCCGACAGCGAACAAGAGAGAATAGGCTTTAGCCTATTTGCAATAATCTTTGAAATCAATTTATAACATAAATTACATAGAGCAACTGGTATATAATCCCCAAAAGACAAAGGATTATTTACTTTTGGAATAAGAGTCAGAAAAATCGTGTTTATAGACTTATTCATTGAACACCATAATCTGGAATCCTCCACAAAATCTAGTAAGTCATCTCCCACCAAATCAAAAATGTGGATGAAAAACTCCACAGTCCACCCATCGGGCCTCGAACTCTTATCTTTGGAAAATGACTTGAGGACCTCCCAAAGTTCTAGCTTCGAACACGAGCGATCTAAAAGCATTGCATCATCTTCCTTCATAATGCGACCATAAAGGCTAGCAGTGTCAACTTGATCATTAATAAAAACCTGGTCAGATTCCTCATAAAAAGTTTTAAAGTGATTGACAGCTTCTTTTTTTTATGGCAACCTGAACAGAATGTAGATATCCACTCTCATCCCTAATCTCCCAGATGTGGTTCTTGTTCCTCCTAAAGCTAGCATAACTGTGGAAAAATGTTGTGTTCTTATCTCCACTCTTTAACCAGATGGCTCTACTTCTAAGTCTCCACTTTTCTTCTTTTGCTTATAAAATTTTTTCACGTTCAACCTCCAAGAGTTTTATTTGTGTCTCCCTACCACTGTTACTATTCTCCGGTGCCGCGTCCAAGAATAAATCTTTCAAAAGTCCCTCCAAACGAACAAGCTTTTCTTCCTGTTTTCTTTTAAATTATTTTGCCCAAGCTTTAATGTGAAATTTTAAAGACTTCAATTTATTAACTAATCTCTACTGAGCATCCATTTCATCCAGATACGTGGGATCCTTCCAAACTTCAGTCACTAAAGAAATCACTTCTTCTTCACATAACCAGCTAGCATTGAATTTGAAGGGATATACCGTCGGAAGAGTAAGTCAATCTAATCTTAAAAGGACATGTGCATGGTCTGAAATGTAGGGAAAATCCACCCACGACTTATATCTACTAACTCCCGCAATAAGATCTTTAGCCACAAAGACGTGGTCTAGTCTTTTTGAAATACTCGCAATACCCCTTCTGTCATTTCTCCAAGTCGGCACCAAAACATCTGGAGAAATTTCTATCAATCTAGAACCATTAAACATATCTTTAAAGAAGGCAGACAGAGGATCCAAATGTGTTTCTTCTCCCCACAGCTCCCCAGCATCACAGGTAAGATTTAAGTCGTCAACCAATATAATACTTCTGCGATCCAAAAGACCCCTGGCAGCCACCTTTTCCCAGAAGGATTTTCTATCCAAACAGGGCCCATACACATTTAGAAAAGTAACTGGCAGATTTAGTTCCAAACATGTACTTGTTAAAAGGATACCATCACAACACAAAAAAGGAATAATGTCAAACATTTTTGGATCCCAAGATACTAAAAGTCCCCCCGAAGTTCCAACAGCTCTTACAGCACAAGTGAGCCAAGATGGACGAAAAGAATTCATAAAGGCTCGTGTCTTTTTATCCTCCACCATAGTTTCTTACAAAAAAATAATGTCTAGTGAAGTCCTCTGAATAAATATTCAAAGGGAGGCATATTTCAGGATCCCCCCCACCCCTCTAATGTTTAAAGAGAGTAAAATCATGATTTCGCTCTCGCCATGGATTTCGCTCTCGCCAGGGATTTCAAGCATCGAACCAGCTCACAATAGGAGTAATGAAACACGGGCTCTGCAATATGCGGGAAGTGGCCTTCTTCACAATAAGCTCGGAAGGAATAAATGCTTTGACTTTAGATAGATACAATAGAGAGTGTAGATGGTTTGCTTCCCTCAAAAATGTATTTATTCCTCTCCAACCAAACAAACCAGCAAAGAATGGATGGGAGCATAATGTAAATGGCCTCCTTTTTATCCCAATCTTCAAAGCATCCACTTAAGGTACTACCTTCCCAAGCATTCAAGATGTTAAGCTCTTTGTTTATCCCAGTCCACACATCCCGACAGAAGCTGCAAGAAACAAATAAGTGGTACACAGATTCTGCCTCTTTAGTGACAAATGTTTGAGCCTTGCCAACCTTTTTTTTCCAGAGTGTCCCAGGTTAGGATTCTATTCTCAATGGATACAAATAAATAATTTAATATTTTGTGCCATATCCCACTTCCACATATGTCTTCTCCAACCCCCAATAACATTCGGCCACTTCTTATTTGCAAGTGCTAGGTAAATATTGTTAACATAAAGTCATCCTGGTCTATCTCCCCCAGTCCAAATGAGTGCATCTTCTTGATTCTTTAACTGCACACCCGCTCCACTAAGATCCCTGCAATATGCTTCCCATTCCCATGCCAGGTTCCCACTAAGTCTAATCTCCTCATTGGTTTTCCAATGATCAAATAGGATACACAGTTTGCTTTCTCCTAAAGCCTAGTAGAGATAAACCAAATGGTTTTTTTTCAGTTCAGTTAAGAGTTGGCGAGATAAAAAGGAAGCATTCCCCAAGCCCAGAATGTTATCCAACCCAAGTAGCACCGAGTGACTCGATCTCAGTCTCCAACGCAGCCAATGCGTAATCAAGTGCACGGACTTCAGCAAGTTCTTCCAAGTTTGAGAGGCAGTCGGAGTTGTAGTTGGAGCTTACCTTAGCCATGTGACTATAGAGCAGTGAGGGATGTATTTATCCTTAATCACATTATTCCACACTCCTTCCTTCATTAGGACTCACCACAGGGAGTTTGCACCCAAGTCCCTATTGAAAAGAAAAATATTTAGTATCCCCCAACCTCCCATAAGTTTTGGTTTAGCTAAGACTTCCCAGCTACAGAGATGAAAATGCTTTTTCCCCTCATCACCCGACCAAAGAAAGTTAAACATAAGTTTCCTTATTTTTTCCAAAATGGATGTTGGTATAGCCGCCAATGCCATCTAGTACACCGCCTAAGGATCCCCTCGAGGAGGCTGAGACATCCAAGAAAATAAAGGGGTCCCCCACGAAACCTTCATCGTGGAAGAAGTCAAAAGCTAGTAACCCCGAGTTGCAGACTATGCTCACGGTGGATGGCATCGACCTCATCATCGTCATTGTATCAGATACCTTAGAGGATATTTTACAATGCATCAAAGCAAAATAGGAGACCATGTATGATAGGATTGAAGCAGAGCTTAAAGGAGTACAACAGGCTCTCTATTCGAGTCATACAGTGTCTACTACAGCATCGCCATCAAAAGGAGAAGAGTTGGGAGATGAGCCTGCCTAGCTACGCAGAATAGCAGATGCGACATAAGCTCACCTTTGTCATGTCTAGGAGAAAAAATAACAAGCTATAGAGGCTTTGAAGCAAGCAAAAGAGGAAGTCATAGAGCAACATCGGGTTGTGCAACAAGAAAAAGTCGACCTCCAGGCGAAGTTCGCAGAGGATAGAGCGCAGCTCTAGAAGGAGAAAGAACAGTTGCTGGCAGAATGGGAGTTAAAGAAGTAATCACCAGAGCACTTTTCTTTGTGACGGGATTAGAATAGATGGAAGAAGAAATAGCAGAGAGCTAGGTGGGGAAGCTTGCTGAAGCCATTCAGCAACTTCAAGCAAAGATTGCAAAACTAGAATTGCAAGCAGTGTCAAGCACTCTGTAGGAAGTGCGAGATCAAAGAGAAGAAATTTCCAGGAGCGCAGTTGAGAGAATCAAGGCATTAGCCTTGGAATGCAAATAACTCAGCAGTCGAAGTGTGCATACCTATGAGCACCTTGCAGAGGACCCAAAACTAAGGACACTGGAGTCACAACTCCAAGAAGCAAAGCAACAAGAAGAAACAGTATGAGCGCAGTTGAAGCCACTGTCAGCGATCGAGAGGATGAAAATATGCTAGGAACAATGCACGGTTCAGCAACAGGTCCATGCCATCTAGAGTAAAGTCATGGAAGTGACCCAGAGGCTCCAGCCAGTGTAGGATGAAGCCTGCACACTTTTTGAGGAGATTGAAGGACAAGGTGCACACCTAGAACAAGTGGTCACTTTGGTGGAACAGCGCTTGGAAGGACCTGGGACCAAGAAGGTTATTCAGGAGTTCTCCGAGCAGGAGGCTCTAGAGAAGTAGCAGGTCGAGGTAGCTCGAGCTAAGCTCGAGGCCTTCGAGCCAGAGTTGCCCAGATCAGAGTGACTCAGGATGAGTCGCAAGTGAGTGTTGGGGGCTCGTTGGCCCTTGACCAAGTTTTGGAGAACCTTGGTCATGTTTGACCACTTTTGGGACTTCGACAAGCTGGTCAAATACGGAGCGTCAGGCGAAGCAGAGATCGCGGGATCTTGCCACCTTTTGTGGAATTTTTTGGGTTTATGGTTTATGTAACGGGTATGGGATGTCAACCCATGGGTTTTACCCATGTTTAGTCTTTTTGTAAATGTATAAATAGAAATCTAGGCAACGTAAGAAAAAAGGTGGTTATGTGGTAGTGTGATGTTGTGCTAAGTGCAAGTGATGTAAGTGGTTGGATCTATGTGATTGAGTTGGTTTTGTGCCTACTGTGTGTTGAGAACTTGCAGAGCTAAGTGCAAGTGATTGTAAGAAGGCTCTGTGCTTGTACCAAGCTCAGGGAAGGAGGATCTGGCGAGGTGCGCGCAGATCTCATGTCTTATGGGGAGTAGGTTTTGAGGCTTTGTGCTTGTAAGAAGACTGAAAGAAGATAATAAAGAAGATGAAGAGTTGGTCGGCATAGCCCCACGTTGGGGGTGAACCATGTATATCCTGTGTTGTGGTTGCTTTGTGTGATTGATGTGATTTATGCTTAGTACTGTCATATTTATGTATGTTAGATGCTTCTGATATAGTAGCTTAGTGCCTAGTGATGTGAATAAATGCTAGATCTGATCTATTTCCATGTGCTAAGTGATTGATGTGTTAGATCTTGTTGGATACTATGTTTCTCTGTATTTAGGGTTTCTTCTTGCGATGTGAATAAGGATTCAATACTAATGAATGTTAACCGCTAAGTGCTCTGTTAAGTACTATGATCACAGATCTGTATCCCAGCTAGGTTGTAGACACTCGAGTCCTACAACCACCCCTGCCTCTACCTCGGGTGAGACTCCATCTGCTTCGCAGGTGTTGCCGAAAGGGTCGATAGTTAGGGTTTTGTTGGTGCATTGTTGAAGCTTGAACCCTGGGTCTTCCCCTATGCCAACATTGGTCCATAACTTCCAGATCATTATGCTAGATTCTAATTAAACTTAATAGTTATAAACTAGATTATATTTAATCTAATCATAACCAACTAAATTCCTCACTTGAAGACTAAAAGAATCTTTTAGTTAGGTTAAAATTGTGGAGATAGGCATCCAAATAATTTGCCACAATCATTTAGATTGAAGCATGGTTGTTGTCCTTTAAGGATATTTTAAAGTCCTTTCTAGCAGATGTGGTCAAAACTTGTTTAGCAATGGGGCACACTCTTGAGTGTCAATCATAAGGTCGGAATCAATAGTTTAACAGAGCCAATCCAACTCTTTTAACCTACAATTTAAACCCTTGACTATTGGATTCCTAACCCCAACATAGTTCTTGACTTGACGAGAACTGTGATCTCAAAACGAGAACTCTATCCCTAAAAACATGTATTTCTTTGTTAAAAACACCAAAATCAACCCTTGAATTAGAAAGTGGTGCTACCGATAGCACATTTTTTTGTACAGGGTTAAAATTACAAGTTGTTTGAAACCATAGCCTCGACAACCAATATTGTTGCAACAAAAACCTTAAAATCAACCACCAAATCGAAAAGTGTTGCTAGATTAGTAGCACTTCTTTTTTTCTTGAACTTAAATTTGAAACGTTTTTGAAACTGTGGCCTTAACAACTAGGTCCATTGCAACTCCTTTTTTTTGGCTTAAAACTTCAACATTTTTGAAACCATGACCTCAAAGAAGGATATCATTGTAAACAAACCATAAAATAAACCTTAAAATGTCCACTCCTTCAGTATTAATTTAGAAGATAACAAAAATATAATAAAGTCCCCAATTTACCCTTGATCATCTTTCACTTCTCTTAAAATAAATAAATAAAATTAGAAAAATGAAAATTTATTTAAAAAAAAACATGTACTCTAAATAATACTAAAAAAAACTAAAAAAACAAAAACAAAACAATGTATTAGGAAAACTATAATAATAATAATAATAATAATAATAAATTGAAAAATTAAGAAATAAAACAAAAATAAAAAAAATAAAACAAACCCAAAAATACAAATAAAAAATCCATATGTTGGTCCCCCGCCTACCCCTTTGATCCCCGTCCCCTTGTCTATTGCCCTACCCACCCACCCATCCCCTTCCCTCCCTTCCTCGTGCCCCTCTCATTCCCCCAACTCGTTGCTCCTATCTCCCATTCTCCCAACCCATTGCTCCATAGAAGCAACGGGTTGGGGAAAGGGTGGGGTGGCCCTCCCTTCCCGCAATGTCATCACTCCTATGGAACAATGGATTTAACAGGTTAGGCTAAGTGGGGTGGGAGTGTACGATGACGAGAAAGGGGGATAGGGGCCAAAGGGGAGGTAGGGTAGGGAGGGGAACAACAACAAGGGTAGGACAATGGTTGAGGGGATGGGGATCGAAGGGGAAGGGGAGGATGGTCTAATTAGGTGGGAGAGGAATGATTTTGCAATCTTTTTTATTATTTTCATTTATTTTTTATTTTTTTATTTTCTTTTTTAATATTTTCACTATTTTTTAATTTGGGGTTGTTGTTTTTTTAAATTTTGTAAATTTCTTTTAGTGATTTTTTTTTTTTAAAGAAGAGAGGATTTTTTTTGGAATGGAGGGCATAGTGGGCTTTATGTTTTTTTTTCCTTTTTG